>PVIY010046060.1:7147-18794 GCA_004026745.1 Myrmecophaga tridactyla | reverse complement strand
TACCAGGCTATCACAAGGGTACTTACATAGTCATGCTTTTTGTCACTGGATAGTGGCTGAACATCTGGATGCTTTCCCTCTACTTTCTGGCATCCAGTTGACTCACTATATTGATGATATAATGCTTCAAGCTGAAAATCAAAGTTTAATAGACCAAACTTTACAGGACTGAATAGTTTATTTAAAAGAAAAAGTATGGAAAATTAACCCACAAAAATATAGGGACCACACAACACATAAAATTTGGGGGGATAAATTGGAATGTAGGACACAGTGAAATATTACCTAAAGCTTGACAGAAAATTTTAAAATTCGTCCCACCAAAAAATAAGAAGGAGGCACAAAAGATTATAGGATTATTTGGATATTATAGGCTCACATTCCTCACTTAAGTGCTATTTTAAAACCCTTGTATAGGGTGACTCAAAAAAAGCATGAATTTGAATGGGGGAAAAGGAAAGTAAAGCTTTTGAGGAAGCAAAAATGGCAATTCAGATTGCTCTAGATTCATGGCCTATGAAACCAGGACCTGTAGAAATCATGTGACTGTATGAGATTTGTGTGCTAACTGGAGTATGCGGCAACAACAAGAAGGAAGAAAAGTTCCTTTACAGTTCTGGTCTAGAAAACTTCCTTCCTCTGCAGGGTCTTATACTCCTCTTGAACAATGTTACTGGCTGCATATTGTACCTTAGCTGGAACTGAACAAACGACCATAGGACATGATTTATTGCTTCACTTGGGAATTCCCAATATGAATTGGGTATTGAGCTCACCGGTATCTCAGAAAATTGGACATGCACAGGAAGCCAGTATTATAAAATGGAAATGGTATACTCAAAACAGGGTCAAAGCAGGAAAAGTAATGTACATGAGCAAATAGCCATAAGTTATGGTGACACTGATCTTTTTCCCACACCTAAATCTAAAATGAAGTATATGCCTCCCATACAGTGGGAACAAGGTCATACCTCTCTGTCCCCATAGCAAAGGAAACATGCTTGGTTTACTGATGGGACCACTGAATACATTGGGAAAACATGATTGTGGAAGGCCATATCCTATAATCCCCAAACCAAAGTCACCCTAGGAACCACAGAACAAAATGGTAGCAGTCAGCTACCATTTAGTACATGAAAAGGAGGGGAGTGTCATCTGTTCACAGATTCATGGGCAGTAGCTAACAGATTAAATATGTGGATGCCTATCTGGAATCAAAATGCCTGGGAGATTCAAGGAAGAGAATTATGGGGAAAATTATTATGGAAAGAAATATGGGAGGTTGCTCAATGTACTAATGTACCTATTTTCCATGTAGATGCACATACAGCTATAGATTCACCTGAATGTGAGTATAACACCACTGAAGATGCCTTGGTGAAAATTGCTGTCAATACCTTTACTGAAGAAGATTCAACATTTGCATAATGGGTGCATTGGCAATCTGGACATTTAGGTACACAAGTTATGCACAGGTGGGCACAATCTAGGGGAATTGATTTGCCTTTTTCCATTCTTAACCAGATCAAACAACAATGTGAAACCTGTAAAAAGAGATGTTTTACAAATGATACCAAAAATCATAACTGGAGAATTAGTAAGGAGAACTGTTCCCACACAAATGTGGCACATAGAATATTCTGGACCTTTGCACTGCAATAGAGGATGTCAATATATTTTTACCTGTGTAGTTACCTACTTAAGAGTGCTTCTCACCTGTTTATATCAACATGCCACTCAGAAAAATAGTTGTAGAACTTTAGACATCATTACCTTATATATAGGATTCCCACACAGATCCAAAGTGACAATGGACCTCATTTTAAAGGAGGGAGATAAATAACTACAGCCATCAAAATAATATAGAATGGATATATCATATCCCTTATTATCCACAGGCTGCTGGATTCATTGAATGAATGAATGGCTTACTAAAAGAAAAATTGTGTAAATTGGGACAAAATTATTATGCTAATAGGAAAGAAAATCTATTTACTGAACTGCGACAATTAAATAATAGACCTTTAGGAGATTCCACCCTCTTGGTATAAATAATGACTCCAAATTTACAGATAAGATACCAGTGCAAGGGAACTACCCTAAATGTTGGGTTTTAATCCCAGAGGCCCAAGCTCCATGTCCGAGAACTATGGGATCAGTTGGTAATGACATATACACCCCAAAAGAAGCATGGGTTGATCCAAATAAACAGAGTGTATATGTATAGGAATTTGAGTTAAAATTCCAAAAAGGTATTTTTGATGCATTTTGCCCCAATCTAACTTGGCATTAAAAGGTCTACAAACCATGACTGGAGTCATAGACTCTGATTATGTGGGAGAAAAAAGGTATTGTTGCATAATGTTTCCAAAGAACCAGTACATATATTGGATAATGATAGGATAGCCCAATTGATTGTTATACCCTGCAAAAAAAAAAGGAGAATGGGAGCAATTATCCCAACCCCATAATGCAACCACTCAAAGTGGTAACTTGGTTCTAATAATATGAAAACTGGTTCTAGAGTATGGGTAAGGAAACACCCAAAATATAGATTAAAACCAGCAGAGGTCATGGTGGAAGGAACAAATAACACTGTCAATGCCTGCACAGAACAAGATGAAGTTGAAATTCTACCCACTAATCAATTGTTTCTCCATGAATAAAGTGTCTTACAGAAGGCCTTCTCCTCTAGAACAGCTGTCTGATGATTGCCTGTACTCCGGGAGTACTGTTAAACCCAAATGACTTACTGAAAGTCAATCTGGATGAAGCAACTCCACCAAACCATGGCATCAGTTCAACCTCAGTGAACCAGGAGTGCAGAGCAATTTCATCTGTCTGAATAATCAGTTATGCGATGTCTTTAATATCACCAGAAATGAGGCTGGAATTCATGCAAGGAAATTTTCCTTTCAACATCACTATGCAGACATAGGAAAATATAACTTGTTGTCTTTCTAATACTACCATGTTAATCCCTTCATCCACTCCATGGCCCCAAGTAGAATCATTAATATCTTGGTGTGCCAATAAAACCAAATATAACTTACTCCTTGTTCCGCTTATACCCCTATATTTAACACGTTTATGATTTTGTTTTATACCAATTCCACTCCCATTATTAATCAAACATGGTAGGCTGAGTATGTCAAGGTTATAATTCCAGAACAGAAGGCATATGCTCATAATATAGTATGATTATTTACATCCTGTATTAATATATCCTATGCAACTAATAAGAATATAATTAAATTTAACATCACCTTTCCCAAACTGCAACAATGCAACCGGATTAAAAGAGCATGGTATGATACTATTCTAGGACAAGTGGGAACAAGAATGGGGCTACTCAACTCTGTAGATCTAGAAAGTTTGACTAATCCATTGTGCTGAACTGGTCAAGCTATCTCCCAAGCTTTAACCATAAATGCAACATATTACCACATCATAATAAGCTAAAATTTGATATGCAATTGGTAAAATTATTTAACAAATCTGTTATGGCCACTTGGGGCATCGATACTGATACTACTATGTTATTCAATTTGACTATCTATTCCTTACAGAAATTATGCACTCTAATACAAAAGGAAAATGCTCAGCTATTGTTAACTACTAATTTTTATGGAATGTGGAGGTCTATGTTCACCAAATACATAAACAAATCATCCTGAGTGCAATTAACAAATCCTAAGGTAGTTTGCACAGACACTTAGTGTACAGGGATTGTGCAGTACTTTGAACCAAAACACACTTATAACCTTTGCAAATTTCATGTATTACCATTTGTATTGCATATATATTTTTGCTTTGCCCCAAATATTCCATACCCACATTGATCAATATAATATCACTTATTTGATGGTGTACAAGTTGACTTAGGGCTAAATGGTGCTGGATTAACTAGAGAAATGGAATATTATATATTACAACATTCTTCTAATCTATGTACTTTCACATTATTTCCACAAAATAATATTTTAGTTCTCTGTGAAATTGAAGCATAGCACATTTTTATGGTGAATGTAAATCAAACTGAGCTAGCTAAAATGAAAATTACTGATTCATTCTCTGGATGTCTGCCACATCTAGAAATGTTGTACTGGCTGGGTGAGGTTTTTATTTGTCCCCAGACCATGTGATAAACCTATCCCACTGTTAGACCCCAAAACCTTTGCCACTACCCACTACTTATGTTTCTTTACAATCATTATTAGATATTATAACTCTTCTCTTTTAAATGACCTTTTGTGAACTAATTCAAAATGCCTTAATCAGCATAGAATACAAATCCAGACAGTAGCAGGAAAATTAATAGATGCTTCTCATGTTATAGTAACTGGTACCAATCATCATTGGTATGATATTTTATTTCAATCTTCTGAAGTATCTCAGACTTTATGAAACCATTAATGACCATCTGAGAACTTTCCACAGCCCCTTTATATATGTTACTCACACATGATAATCTGCTTACTCTTCAATAATAAACAGGAAATATATTAGTCAGAGAAAGATAGCAAGCTAGTAGAAATGGAAATTGGGTTACTGAGGTATAAAGAACAACTCATAGAGTCTTTGGAAGATGCAGAAGTAGAGGACAACAAAGGCTGGAGCAAGCCTAAATTAAAGCCCAGGGCATGACAGTGGGATGTGGCTGTTGCTGCTTCCATAGGCCTTGAAGCTGGCACTGCAAATGCTGGTGCAATTGTCCCCTCTCTCACTGAGGCCTCTGGATGCTGTTGCCTCCCGTCACCCTCTCCAGTGACAACTCTAAGCATGCCTTCCATCACCAGCTTTGTGCTTTGTTGGCCTTTTGTTATGTAGCAAATAAAAATCAATGAAGTCAAAAGTTGGTTCTTTGAAAACATCAATAAAATCAATTAACCTTAAACTAGACTGAAAATTATAATAACAAAAAGAATGCATATCTTCTCAACCGACTATATATTTTTAAGGTGTCTGTGGTGGATTGAATTATTTACCCCAGTTTAGACATGACCTTGGTTTTCATCTGTATTCTTGTGGGAGAAGACACATTTTTAAAAAGATATTGCAAGATATTACTGCAGTTAAGATGTTGGGCTTAACTGGGTAAGATAGTAAAGTCCTATATAAACAGAAAAAAATTCTATGGAGGAAGAAGAAAAATCAGAAACTAAAAGTCAGTGGAATCTATAGGAGAAAGGGAAAGGCATGGTCAGATACTTTCCCATGAGACAAAAATGCCATGAACAGAAAGATGTCCAGTCAGTCAGGACATCCTGATCCTGGGAGGAAGCAAAAATTCTTGTTTCTGAAACTATGAGCAAATGAATTCCAGTTGTTACAAATCCATGGAAGTTTTTCCTTGCCATCAAGGAAAAACAAACAATATCAATTCTCCCCAAATGAATTTATAGATTGAACACAATCCCAATCAAAATTCCAACAGTAATCTTTGAAAAATAAAAAAGACAAACATCAAATTTATATAGGAAGACAAAGGATACCCAAAGCAAAAGCTATCATAAAAAGGAAAAAACGTGGAAGAATCACACTTTCTGGTTTTAACACTTATGACAAAGCTACAGTTATCAAAGCAACATGGAACTAGAACAAATTCTTACATATAGACCAATAGAATCTAATTGATACTTCAGAAATAGACCCCCACAGCTATAGCCAATTGACATTGACAAAGGTGCCAAGTCCAATAATTGGGAAATAAGAATACCTTCAACAAATGGTGCTGAGAAGATTGTATATCCATATGTAAAAGAATGAAAGTAGACCCTTAACATTGCACCAAATACAAAAATTAGCTCAAAATGAATAATGGATCAAGTACCTCAATTTAAGAGCTGAAAATTATAAAAATCCTAGAAGAAAAGAAAGGGAAGCATCTTCAAAGACTTGTGTTAGGAAATGTGTTCTTAAAATTTACACCAAAAGCATGATCAAGAAAATAAAATATAGATAAACAGGACTTCATAAAATTGAAAACAATCAAAGCAAAAGATCAATAAAATAGGTAAACTTTTTGCTAGAATGAAAAGTTTTGGCAGTGGAGGATGCTGATGGTAGCACATTGTGAGCATATCTAACACCACTGAATTACATAATTGAATGTGGTTGAAAAGGGATATTTTAGGTGATATATGTTATCAGAATAAAAATTTAAATAATCCATAAAAATGTACAATCCAAACAGTGACTCCTAAGGTAAAATATGGACTATAGTTCATAGCATAGTTGTAATAACATTGTTCCATAAATTTTAACAAAGTTACCACACTAATGCAAAGTATTAATAATATGAAACACTGTATGTAAGAGAGGGGTGTTTGGAGAACTGTATTTTCTGCAAGATTTTCCTGTAAACCTACAACTTCCCTAATAAAATTAAACAGAAAAAAGAAGAAAAGAAAAGGAAGGGAGGGAGGAAGGAAGGAAGAAGGAAGGAAAGAAAGAAGGAAAATCTAAAATCAAACACCTAATCTCACACCTTGAGAAACTAAAAAGAAAGAGCAAACTAACCAAAAATTAGCAGAATGAGGAACATTACAAATACTTAAATAAATATAAATGAAATGTATCAAAGAAAAACAATAGAAAAAATGAATGAAACCAAAATATGGTTCTTTGAGATGATGAAGACAATTGATGAATTTTAGTTAGACTAACACAGAAAAGAGGTGGGAAATTGCTAAAATTGGAATTGAAAGAAAGGGCATTACTACTGACCCCATAGAAAGAAAAATAATTAGAAAATTATGCTATTCACAATTGTATGTCAATAAATTATATAATTCAGATGAATTCATAAATTTCTAGAAGCATGCAAATTATCTATACAGATTCAAAAAGAAAAAGAACATCTCAACAAACCAATAACAAGTAAAGAATATGAATAAATAATCAAAAATCTCTCAACAAAGGAAATCCTATACCAGATAGATTCATCGCTGAATTTTACGAATTATTCCAAGAAGAATTAACATAACTTCTACTCAGACTTCCAAACATTTGAAGAAGAGGGAACTCTTATGAACTCATTCTATGATGCCAGAATCACCATAATCTCAAAGCATAAGAAAGATATCAGAGAGAAAAGATAATTACAAACCAAGCCCTCATGAATACAGACATGACAATCAAAACGGAAATACAAGCAAACAGAATCCAACAGACTATTTAAAGAATTAAACAATGTGAGTCACTCAGACTTATCCAACTTATGAAAACATGGTTAAACTTAAGAAAATAAACCAATGCAACACAACATATTAATAGAATGAAGTTTAAAAAAAAATAAAACATGATCCCCACAGTTGTTGCAGAAAAGGCATTTAAAAAATGAAGCATCCATTCAATCAGAACACTTAAAAAAAAATAGGAATGGAAGGAAATTTCCTCCACACGATAAATGGAATATATGAAAAACCCACTGCTAGTATCAAACTTAAGGTTGAGAGGCAGAAAGCTTTCTCTGTAACATCAGGAACAGGACAAGAATACCAACATTCACCATTGTTATTTAACATTGTACTGGAAGTTGTAGCCAAAGAACTTGGGCAAGATAAAGAAATTAAAGGTATATAAAAGGGAAAGGAATTTCTGCTATGTTTCTTCTTATACTTTCAAATTCTTATTTTTATTTACTTAGTGTCTTGATAACATCCTTTATTTCTTTAACCATATTTCCCCTTCTTCTCTTTCAATTGATTTAGGAGATCTGTTTGAACATTGTGCTGGTTTAAAACTGTTATGTACTCCAGAAAAGGTATGTTCCTTTTGATCCAGTGACCCAGTCTTGTGGTGGCAGACCTATTGTTTGGGGTGGAACCTTTTGATTAGGTTGTTTTTATAAAGATACGACACACCTAATGTAGGTGTTTCACTTTTGATCAGGTTATTTCCATGGACATGTGATCCTCCCCATTCAAGGGGGCTATTCATTAGTTTACTGGAATCCTTTAAAAGGAAAAACATTTAGGAGAAAGCTTAGATGCAGACATTAGGCATTGCTTGAGTGCCAGCAGAGGTGATTGGATAGCCAATATGGAGAAAATGTACATGCAGACATTTGGAAATGCAGGAGCCCCAGAAGACACCGGGATCTGAGAGTACTGACAGAAACTAGACAGTAACCAGAGCCCAGCAGATATTGTCATGTGCCTGTCCATGAGATGCTAAGCTAAGAGATGAAACCAGAGCAACCAAGTCAGTACCCACACACACACACAGAGGAAGACACTGGAATCAGAAGCTGGAAACAATGGAACTAGGAACAAGAACCAGAAGATGCCAGCCATAGGCCTTTCCATGTGACAGACACTGGCCTTTGTTCAGAGTCAAGGTATTCTTCTCTGGATGCCTTAGTATAGACATTTTTAAGGCCTTCAAATTGTAAACTTGTAACTTAATAAATCCCCTTCATAAAAGCCAATTCATTTCTGGTATTTTGCATACTAGCAGCTTTAGAGAACTAAAATATCTTTGAGTATTTGTTCCAAATTCTGTGTCTCCTCTGAAGTTGTATTTTGTTCCTTTGGGCTATATCTTCCTGGTTTTTTGTATGCCTTGTAATTTTTTTTTGCTGATATCCTGGTATCTGATTATTTTGATCAATTTACTCTGAAGTTCAGCTTCTCTCTTGCCTAGGGCTTTATTTTTATGGGCTTTGTTTGTTTGTTTTTTAAGATTTTAAATTCTTTATTCTTTAATGCCATGTGTGATTACATTACTTTTTCCAACATATACCTGTGCATTTATCATCACAGTTGACTTTTTTCTTTTTTGTGAAAAATAATATATATACAGAAAAGCAATAAATTTCAGAGTGCATGAAAACATTAGTTGTAGGACAGATTTCAGAGTTGAGTATGGGTTGCAATTTCACAATTTTAGGTTTTTATATCTAGCTGCTCTAAGATATTGGAGACTAAAAGAAATATCAATATAATGATTCAATAATCATACTCATTTACTAAACCCTACATTCTCTGTATAACTCTACCATCACCTTTGATCTTTCTCCCACTCTTTAGGGGTATTTGGGTTATGCCCATTCTAGCTTTTTCATGTTGAAAGGGGTTGTTGATAATATGTTATAGGGGGATGGAACTAATTGATCTTCTGGGGAGGCTGGCCCCTCTGCATTTCAGCACTTATCTGGTCCAGGGATCCATCTGGAAGTTGTAGGTTTCTGGAACCTTACTGTAGTGCATGGAACCTGTGCTGGTTTGAAAGGATGTATGTACCCTAGAAAAGCCATGTTTTAATCAAAATCCCATTTCGAAAAGACAGAATAATCCCTATTCAATACTGTATGTAATTAGATCACCTCCCTGGAGATGTAACCAAATCAAGAGTGGTTGTTAAACTGGATTAGGTGACGACATGTCTCCACCCATTTGGGTGGGTCTTGATTAGTTTCTGGAGTCCTATAAAAAAGGAAACATTTTAGAGAATGGGAGATTCAGAGGGAGCAGAGAATGCTGCAGCACCACACAGCAGAGAGTCCATGAACCAGTGACCTTTGGAGATGAAGAAGGAAAATGCCTCCTGTGGAGCTTCATGAAACAAGAAGCCAGGAGAGAAAGCTAGCAGATGAAGCCGTGTTTGCCATGTGCCCTTCCAGCTGAGAGAGAAGCCCTGACTGTGTTCACCATGTGCCTTCTCACTTGAAAGAGAAACCCTGAACTTCATCAGCCCTCTTGAACCAATGTATCCTTCCCTGGATGCCTTTGATTGAACATTTCCATAGACCTGTTTTAATTGAGACATTTTCTCAGCCTTAGAATGTAAACTAGCAACTTATTAAATTCCCCTTTTTAAAAGCCATTCTGTTTCTGGTATATTGCATTCCTGCAGCTAGCAAATTAGAACAGAACCTTTGTAGAATTTTATATAATGCCCTAGGTGTTCTTAGGATTGGCTGGAATGGATTTGGTTGGAGTTTGGCAAGTTATGATATGCAGCAATGTCTAACTAAAGCTTGCATAACAGTAGTCTCCAGAGTATCTTCTTGACTTTATTTGAATTCTCTCAGCCACTGATACCTTATTTGTTACACTTCTTTTCCCCATTTTGGTCAGGATGACATTGTTGATCCCACGTTGCCGGAGCCAGCCTCATCACTGGCAGTCATTTCCCCTGCCACCAGGGATACTTCAGCCCTGAATGTCATGTCCCACAATGATTTCACTTGCAGAGTTGGGCTTAGAGAGAGTGAGGCCACATCTGAGCAAAAATAGGCATACCTATAAGTAGGCTAAGCTTCTCCACTACATACATAAGCTTCACAAGAGCAGCCTCAAGATCAAGTGCTTGGCCTACTCATTTGGGGGTCCCTAATGTTTGACACAGTATCAGGGGTTTCCCTGGTGGTAAAGTGTAATAGTCCCATATTTTTTCTCCCATTCCTCAAGGGACTTTGCCAATACTTTTAATTAACTTCTTAATATACTCTGGGATTTATCTAGGCATTATATTAACCTATACAGGATTAAAGGCACCCGGTCTTATTCTTGGCTCCCTGTGTTTGGATTGTTTAAATGATCTATCCAGACAGCTTGAGTTAGATTATGTGTTGCAAAAAATTTAGGTTCTGGACAAAATAAACTTTTCTTCCTTTGGTTTCAAAGAGTAGATGAGGTTCTAAAATGCAGACAATGTCTTCCTTAACCCCGTGAATTATGAATTACCTTAATTCTGACCTGACTGGCTTCATTCTTATCTCTAAATACCAGGTTATACATGTATAAAACAGCCTCTCAAAACAATCTAGGCTCCTGTTTTCTTATAAATATTTTCTAAATGAAACCATATGATATTTGCTTTTTTGTTTCTGTTTCATTTTGCCTCACCAAATGTTTCACAGGTTCATTTACAATGTTGCATGCCTCACAACTTTGATCCTTTTTGTAGCCACACAATATTTGACCATATGTATAAGCCATCGTTTGCCAGTCTACTTCTCAGTCAGTAAATTCTTCACCCATCTCCATTCATTAGGCATCATGTACTAATGTCCAAAGTCAACGATCATCAACACTCTCAATTTTAGATAATTTCATTGTTCCTATGAGAAAGATAACCAATAAATATACCCTCACCAAATAGAAAATCCAAACCTCCCCATAACTCTTGTCCCTCCTCCCATTATTTACCACTGGTGTTGCTGTGGTATTGTGGATGTTTTCCTGTTAAACATAGCTTGTAGCATGCAATAGAAGTTTTCTCCCTATACCCCGAACTTATACACTCTTTATATAAGATTCATACCTTTTCAGTAATCCTGAAAGAACCTATTTATATTTGTAGAGTTAATCAATGGGACACTGATAACCTTCCAATCATATTACCTACTAGTAAATGATTGGCTTTGTTTTATGGTTCTTATTTAACTCTTGGTTCAAGTTATTCTAGACCTTTAGAATTGTACATCTTTAATCAGATTTTTTTCAGCACTTCTTCATTTGATTCTTGCTCCAGACTTGCAGCACAATTTTAAGATTGCATTATTTTTGCAATTGTTTCACCCCCAGGAGGAAAATTCTCTCCTGATTCTTCTCTGGGAATCTTAATCTGTTCTCCTTCTTTTTGTTTTGCCTCCATAGTTTTTTTTTTTTAATTCGTTTTGTTTTTTTTTTTATTT
>PVIY010046059.1:0-18697 GCA_004026745.1 Myrmecophaga tridactyla | reverse complement strand
TTTTTTGGGGGGGTGGGGTTAGGATTAGGAGTTCTATTTTGCACGTGTTTATTTGAAAGTACCTACTTAGAAAACCAAGTAAACATGTTGAATAGGTAATTGCATATGCAGATCTGAAGTTAAAGAGAGTGTGTGAGATCTGCACTAGAAATACAACTGTGAGAGATGGTGACATATAAATGGTACTTAAAGCCATGACATTGTGGCGATCCCAAAGGGAGTGAGTTTAGAAAGAGAAGAAGTGGAGCAAGGACTGAGACCTGTGCCTTCCAACATTAAAAAGAATCAGGGAAGAGCCTGAAAGGGAGTGGCCAGTGAAGTAGGGCGAGCCAAGCGAAGAAAAGCGTAGCAAGGAGGAGCAGTGATTGACGGTGTCAGATGCTGCTGCTGTGTCGAGTTATGTAAGGTGAAGCCTGAGAACTGACTTTGGGACTTAGTGGCATGCAGATCTTTGGACAATATGACAAGAATGATTTCTGTGTACTGGGGGGGATGAAAGCCTGGTGGGATTTAAGGAAGAATGGGAATAGAAAATTCGGAGACATTACATATAGGCAACTCTTTCAAGGAATTTGCCTGCAGATAGAAGAAAGAAGTGAGACATCGTTGGCAGAAAAATCAAGAAAAGGGCCTGATTTTTAGTTTAGTTTTATTTTTGGATGGAAGAAATAGCTACATGTTTGTGAAGATGGAAACAATTCAGTAAGGGACAAAAACAAATGATAATATAGGTGAGAGGATAAATTTGCTAATAACAAATATGGTAACATATTTTGGGGGATTTGAGCACCTCTGTCTAAAATACATATTTAAATTAAGCTTCTGTTTATGCAAAATAATGTCACCCTTATTCTTTACAGCCCATTCAAAATTCTGACCTATTTAAAAATAAAACTGTAAGTATTGATCTTTTATCTGATTAAAATAATCAGTACTAAAATGTGAATTATGCCTCACATCCCATTTAAAGTCAATTATATTTTTAAAGGTTTGCTATAAAATGAATCTCTAAGTGGAAGATATTTTTGAGTGGCATTTTTTAATATACCAATTCAGACATTACTCATGGCACATTTAGTTATTTTCAAAAAGTGATATTGTTCGAATCGGCATTTCTCAAAATGCCCCCAGCCTCAATCCTAACTGCCAGAGGTAGACAAAAATTCTGTAGTGGAACATATAAGGTTTATGCTTCTCCCTTGCACCCATGGTTAAACCCATCCTCAGCTATGAATGGAATGGAGTGATACTTACCAAAGTCCAGTACTGCAAAAGGCCAGTCTATATGTAACACCAGAGTCTGACTGGAAGTAGAAGTTGGGTGCCTGAAGATGAGGCACACACTAGCCTGGGAGCAGATTTCAACAGACAGATTCACCATTTTCTTACTGGCTTCTGTTTTGGGGAAGCAAAATAACTTCAATCCAAAAGCATGTTTTCTTCAAATAATGTTATTTCTGTGCTTTGCCATAAAAACCTGTTGGATTCGGAATCAGATTTTCCTGAGTGGACATCATATGTGCATATATAAAAGAATGGCCCCTTTTCTCCTGTATCACAGTGCTTTAATATCCATTGACTGAATTAACCATTGTTGCCCAAATTGCTGAATCTGAGTAAGAGCCCTAAGTGAACCTTTGCCTGGCTGTCCATGCCTATGACCTGTGGGTGCCATAGGTCTTGATGAAAAAACTCTACTTATGGACGGGTTACCATTGAGCCCAGACAGGATCAAGGACAATCCACCTCCACCTCATCCTTAGCACATACCCTCTCAAAGAGAACTTTCCTGGGGAGAGAGGAGTGAGCCACAAATGACTAATCTATCTTTGCTAAAAGTAGCTTTCTTAAGCAAGGTGTAGCATATATAAATTTAAATGTGTATATGGAAGGTGGGCCACAGTGGCTCAGCAGGAAGAGTTCTCGCCTGCCATGCCAGGGACCTGGGTTCGATTCCTGGTGCCTACCCATGCAAAAAAATAATATAAATGTGTCTATGGTATTTAACATGTTAATGAGATCAATTCCAAGTGAATTTATTTGTAGAATCCCATATATCCCAATGATACTTAAGGTTGTATTAAAAATCAGGGATTTTCCATTGACGTAATTAAATTTAAAAATTTTTAAAAATTATCCACCTGAGCCACTTTTATCTTTCTTAAGAGTATGAATGCAAAGAGTTAATATTATATATAAGGTAGACATTTAATAGATAAATTTAAAAGCAGCTAAGAACATAGCATCCTGTATATAACTTTCATAATTGTGCGTTCCTCCAGAGATAATGGATATCATTATCAGCGGCGCCTGTCCTAGGAAACTTGGCAAGGTTATGATTGTTTGTTACAGCTTTGGTTATATTAACATACACATTAATATTTATAAATATTTGATGTCATGTTAATTTTTCATATAAGATGATTTATGTAATGTTGCTGTGCCCTGTTAGAGGGCATTCGCAATATGCTTCAAAAGAGAACTGAATTGATGCATGTTCTTTAAGGGAACTTGCCTGTATATCACTGTTCTTACAGTGCATTATTCTGAACAGAAGTGTTTCAAAATAAATTATGTGAATTGTGGATTTACTCCATTAACATTTTAAATAAAACATAAAGGAAAAGATCATGCTGAAACTATTTGCTGCATTTTTAAAAGGAGCTCTGTTCTCTTGAAGCAGACAAAGTTTACTGAAATATTCTTGCAAAAATGAAGTTATCAAGTAAGCATTGGTTTTGAAATTTTGTTTTAAATTATATTATATAGTCTATTTAGCATGCAAACTAGGATATTCAGAGGAGGCTATTAACTTGGGATGAAAAAATATACACTATCTTTATTCTTACTTTTGCTTTTCTTTGTCAGTGTTCTATTGCTAGAATATACTTACTGTGACCAAATTTGAATATATAGAAATTGAATATAAATTAGGCAGACACATAAAATAAATATAAGATATTAAATGATTATTCATTTTATGTGAGAAAAATTCATTATTTTTAGAAAGTTAAAACAGCTTTAAATAGACAGTTTATATATATTATGGTAAATATGAAACTATAATCCATGGTATGAAAATATGACAATTTATAGACTTGTTTTGTATTACATTAATGTTTATAACATAGCTCATCAGTTTAAATTACCAAATTGAATTATTAATGTTTTAATTATTTTTTCATTTTGATCAAAAGTGTCTTTGAATAAAATCTGAGGGGGGCACTCTCAAAAACTGCATTTTATGTGATAATTCATAACATAATGGATGTTATGTTTTTTTCTACACAGGCATTTTATACATTGTAGTTTTACTGTTAGCATAGGAGCTGTTATAAATTTGAGTTTTGATTTATTTGTTTCTTTTTCAATAATTTAAAATATCTCTTTAGTTATTCATTTTTCCCTATTGCGATTCAACTTTCTTGAAGGAAAACAACTCAGTATAAAGCTATTTTTCTTTTTTCCCACCTGCCATATGAGGACTTACCCTTTGATATAATAATAAGAACCTATTTAGAAATTTGAGAGTTTGGGGAATTTTCATTTAAAGTATATACCTTGAATTGCAGTTTGTTTTTTTCTAAATTTATCATCAAGTAATAATTATTACTTTTTGATTCATCCCTCACACTATATTAAACCCTTGAAGAACTCAAGAAATTAGCTTTGATTTGACATTGGAAAATTCAACTTTGGGGTGGGCAAGGCTGGCTCAGCAGGCAGAGTTCTCACCTGCGGTGCTGGAGACCCTGTTGGGTTCCCGGCGCCTGCCCATGCCAAAGAAAAAAACTCAACTTTGTTCTTACTGTCTAGTTCCACAAAATGACAATTAATTTGAGTAAAGTGTAATTGACTTTTTTGCATATGTTCATACCCAAATTAATTCTGACATCACAATTATTCACATTACTAAAAAATTACAGTGGGTCATGAGGGAAGAAAATGCCTTAATTTGAAGCTACTCAAAGATCTGTGGCAAAAAAGCAGGAGGAAAACATGAGAATGAGGTTTGCAGTCCCTGGTGACAGACAGCTAGCAGTCCATAGAGTCTTTTGCTGCAAATAGTCAAAAATAACACTACACAATGGATAAATTGTATTAAACCTAAATAATTTGAGTTAGCATCTAAGAATATTTAGCCTAGAATATTTATATACAGATGTGGACAATCTTTTTATATTCTATAAAGTATTATACAATGAAAAAGAAAGCATGGAAATAGGTGTTTTTACTGTAACATAAATCTGTACTGTCAAATCTTAATCAGAATTAACTTTTTAGAATTCTCGCTACCTGTATAAATAAGAATCAAAAGTTTGAAAAGTGTAGGCATTGTATATGTTCAGAAAGTTATAAAATACATTTACTGAAATTATTATATACATAAGTAGAGCTACCTTGTTT
Source organism: Myrmecophaga tridactyla (assembly GCA_004026745.1). Classification (NCBI taxonomy): domain Eukaryota; kingdom Metazoa; phylum Chordata; class Mammalia; order Pilosa; family Myrmecophagidae; genus Myrmecophaga; species Myrmecophaga tridactyla. The sequence continues at coordinate 14,290 of PVIY010046059.1, read as the reverse complement.
GAAAGAGTACAGTAGATCACCAGTCAGGAAAAAACAAATTAAAAGCTCTAAGTATGAAAGGATATATAACTGTAAAATGTTAATCGTAAGTGAGGCTCTTACATAAAGATTAGTATTGTATTTTTATATTGCTGAAGTAGGCCTTTTGACAGGTAAGATGTACAAAGAATCAGATTGGAAGTTTTCCATGTTGTACTGATTCTTTTATGGGTGTACATATGTATTAGGTGATTAATAAATTAAGGAAAATAGGTACATTCTCAGATGTAGCTTTGTAAAAGCCTCTTTCTTAAGATTATATGCAGCCAAGAAACTGGGTTAGGTTAATTTATTCAAAAAGCAAGGCAATCTATAGCAAGAGATGTATTGATAGATAGCTATATAAATATAGATAAACCTGGAGACAGATGTGGATACATTCATATGTATATGTGTACAAACATGGTTATGCATATTTATATGTGTGGTGAATGTATCTCCAAATGTATAAGTCTATATTGAGTGGTTTGCTATTTGTTCCTATTGTAAAGCTTCTAATTTAGTCATAAAATTGCAAAGAAATCCGAACAATCAGAGTATCTCACAACTCCAAGGTAGATTGAATTATTTATCTAAATTTAGAGAAAACAAACTTATTTTCTCAAGTATACTTCAGAGAAAATGATTTGAGAAATCATAACTGCAAAAATGATGTTCAATTTAATTGAAATCTAGATTTTTATATTTGGGGACAATTTAGTGATCAAAAATTAAAGAAATGATAACATTTCCAGATAAAGATTTTAGTGAATTAAAATACTAAACTGCAAAGTCATTTTTCGGGATAAAAACAAAAAAATTCCATTAGTGGTCTTCTCACCAAAATTTTATATTAAAAATGATAATCCATAGCAGCTCAACATTAGTAAAATTAAACATATGGAACACATCCAAATCACATTTCTTTTGTAACTGATTAATCATACAGTGTTAACAGTCACCAACATGTTGTACCGCGGTTTTGAGTAAGAGTGTAATAAACATAAGGCTTCACGTCAAACTCCAGATAGGCCAAGTTCTGAGAAGTCTGCTCCCCGATTCAAAGACATTAAACCTGATCAATTTGCACATTTTTTATCACCAATTAAAAGATGTGGCTGTTGAATGGGCGTGAATAGCTCAATGCACTATATCACCAAAAGAAGAAAGAACTAGTTTATCAATCTTGTAAGCCTTTTTTTTATCCCTATATTTCTGCATCTGTATTAAATAGATATTTAAGATCAAGAAAGCTAAAAAATTATAGCATCACTTCACACAAATCATTACATTAAGCCTATCACTAAAATACTTTATGTTGATTTTTACTACATGAGTTGAAATGGAAGATCGATAATTGGTTAGATGAATAAAAGATATTAATAAACTTGATATAGCCCTTTAAAGTTTAACAAGTGCTTTCTCATTTGGTTCTCATAACATCCTGTGACATAAACAGACATAGAGTTGACTTTCAATTGTTTTTTGGGTGGCAGAACCCCAGAATGAAATGAAATTGTTCTTTGACAAACAGTTCAGTTTGTGGGTGATAATAGCAATCTTTGATGTACCAAGCAGACTTTTTGGCCAGGATCATTTGTGTAAATGGAGCTATTTCAATGATTTCTAAAGATCTCTGTTATATAGACTGTGTTGACATAATTATAAAATCCAAAGGTGAGGGTGGGAGTAAAGAGCAGAAGAATAAAGAAATGCATTCTACAATTTAACCCCGAACATGGCATGTCCAAACATGTAAAATTAACGTGCCCCATACAATCAAGCATATAACACTTTATCGGTCACTGTAAATCACAGCAAAACATGTTTGGCCATACTAATATGCATCTATTACTAAGATACCAAAAGTGTGATGAAGCCATATTTCACTCTTCTTTTACCTACGAACATGAATGTTATGAGTCTGTTCTTTTACTAATGCTAAGTTCTTTTGTTAAAACTCTCCTCATCATCGATTAAGATTTATTTTATGTTCATTCAGATTTGAAATTAGCATTTTCTGTCATCTCCGCAAAAAACCAAACATAATGGGTTTGTTTTTCTGCTCCAGTTGCATTTATTTATATTAAATTCTTCCTTTTTGGAAGAGTTGTGGGTAACCATTTTAGGGTTAATCCGTCACTGCATGATTAAGTGTAAAAGGAAACCATTCAAAAGTCACAAGAATGAAATGTAACAATGCACAAGAGGTCAATAATGATGTGTAGTTTTCCTTCCACTGTGATCTATTGCTATTCAGAACAATTGATTAGACAGGTTTCATTATTGTTTTGCAACCACACATAAACCATTATTATCCACATTTACTCCCTAAGGTGTTCTCATGGACAGTTTTTCAATGATTTGTAATTTCAAGTAGCAGCAAGCTTACATTTCACCCTGCTTAACTTTATTGGACCTATAAAGTTGGTGACAAACTTCTATAAACTAAAGGCCATTGGAGCAGTTACAGCCTTCCGTGAAATTTTTTTATCAGAGTCACAAATGTTTAGCATCTGTGAACTGTATTCAGTCCTTAAAATAGTGAATTAACTCCACCCTGCATAGATTAGTCATTGAAGAGAGACCCTTCTACAAGTCGAGCCTTAAAACATCATTTAAAAAATATGTGCTGAAGGTTGCAGTAATTTTGTTTAGAGAAATAAAGGAACCATAAAATATGTTATTATTGCAGCAATCTCATTGTAAATTTCACTATGACACATAAAATAAAGAAAGATGAATAGTCTTGCTACGGAACAGGAACTAAAGTTTTGCCAAGCTCAATTTTTTCAAAAACAGATTCAAGCAACAAAAATATGCTGTGGAAATCGCATGAGGTTTTTTTTTTTAAAGGTATTGCTCTTTCATTAAGCCTAAGTTTGTATTTCCATGTATACATGATTTTATTTATGTGTTCATTATGTAAACTTACTTATAATCAGGTCAGGTTCTACTACTCTTATTTCCAGTAAGGAGGAAATATGTGTCATTGTTAAGTGTTTGGGTTTCAGAATTAGAGTCATTAATCCTGTCTTTTCCACTTAAATCAGACAAATTATTTACCTTTTTATATGTTCTCGTCTTTAAAATGGGAGAAATAATAGTAGCTATGTTTGAAGGTGTTATGAGGAGTACATAAAATACTGCATGTTACTTGCTCAATTTGTGACTTGTAAGAATGCACGCAGGAAAAGGGAGCAAAGACTGGGAAGGGGTATAGGATGAGAAACAGGTATAGTAGTCGAGGTGATATGAAAAGGAAGATTTATTCCAGTGTTTCCCTCTACTCATAATAAGCACTTCAAATTGATACCATGAAGGAAAGCAGGGCTACAGCCTTAAGTATAATAATAGTTCTTTGTTAAAAGTCATATCCTTCAGAGACAAGTAATTGCAAAAGAAGGAAGTGATGATAGCAGGGTAGTGATAATGCTTTATGTTAAAAATTTAAAGGCTTTCATGAGCAAGACTTTTGAAAAACAACCTAGAAGTAGTCTGGGGGGCTGACCTGTAAATGCCTAGCTTCCAGAAAAAGCATAAAATATATATATATATATTTATGCTGGATTTCTTTTATAAGTTATACATGTTGACTTAGTCCCTATTCCGTTGCACACACACAGTTCTTGAATTCATTATAATAAATAGAATTAATGCATATTTAAAGGCTCATTGCAAAATCTGTATAATGTTAAAATTATACATATAATATTGAACAAGAGTCAGCAAAAATGTGCATCCAGTTGTGTACAACGGAAACTTTTATTCCAATTTTTAATATTGATTTTACTACTCTTTGGAAAGAATGATTCAAAATATAATTTTGAACTGTCACTGAATTTTCAGTTGGAATTTCTTCAGACAGAGATTCTCAAATTTTTTGTTTTGTGAAATGTAGTTTCTTCCTTAAATGAGAATGTGCCACATTTGCAAATTATTCAACTAGACCCATCTGCAACAGCTTCTCTTACTAGGGGGAAAAAAAAAAACCTGTATCTCTATTTGATTTATGCAAAATATTTAGCTCAGGGCAATATTTCTCAAACTTCCCTGTGCATAAAGATGTTCTGGAAGACTTATTAAAAATGCAGATTTACTGATACCATCTTTGGAGAGTCTGATTTCATAGAGCTGAGGAAGGGCCCAGGAGTGTCTGTTTTATGGAGAACCCACAGGTGATTCTGATACAGGTAGTGCAAAGGCCACAATTAGAGAAACATTGGTCTAGAGCTACTCCAAATTTTAGAGTTTATTATTAAGTTAATCTTCAAATTTTAATAAAGTACCTATTTATTATCAAAATAATCTTCAAAATGTAATAAAGGTTGATTCAAATAAATAAACTTGAAAATAAATATCATTTATACTAAGCCCTGAGTTCAATCTAGTTTCTAAGTAAAATTGCAAACTCTTTAGGCAAGATTTGGTACTCACTGATCAGTGCAAATAGACTAAGGATAAATGCAAACTCCATTAACCCAGGAGACTTGACTCTAACCTGTGAATCTCACACACATTCTGTCTTTCCTTCCATCATCATCTTAGTTTAACTTCAGTTTAAGCTTGCGCTCCTTCTTTTTCCCCTAGCTCAGATTCTCTCTCTACCAATTTCCTCCCTCTTTATAGATTCTTTGCTGGTAATCTGCTCATAGCCTACTTTTTTTTTTCCCCTCTCCTAGATATCTTATCCAAGGATAAAAAGGGGAAATTCCACCCTGGTCTTTCATAGATTTTATGGATTAAAAGTGCTGGATTTGAAGGGTAGCTCTAGGAAAGTGTTAAGGAAAAAGGTAAGAACTAGGCATTTCTAGAGTTAACCTGGAGAAAGAAGATTCTGAGCTGAGTAAAGAAGGGGTCCAAATTTCTCTTTCTGTTTTTACCTAAGACAGACAATACCCAGAGCTGCAGCTTCTTGAGAGGGACATCATACAGCCTGTAGAAACTTCCTTTATTCCAATATGAGGCCTTCAGTCATTGCACAGCCTTAATCTTACAACTCTTTGCTCTCGGGAATTTATCATGCAACAGAGCAAACCAGGCTTTGCTACGTTACTGTACTATAAGCAAACTGGATCCAGGTTCCAGCAAAAGAATAGCCTTATGTAAAATGTTGCTGAAATACTATCCCTGCTCTACTGGGGAAGCTTTTTACTCTTGAGAATAATGGTGCTGCTGATGTCATCTTTAAAACAAACAAACAAACAATTCCACAACCGATAAAGGTGATTGCTGAGACATTTCAGAACAAACTCACATGATGGTGACCTAATTTACTTCTGAAATCTGGATTTAGGAATGGTACAGTTTTAGTCTCTTAGAGAAATTGGTTATGAGTCAAACACAAGCTTGGAGTGAAAGTGAAGAATAAATAATGTATCAAAATCCTAAAGTGAAATTAAAAATTACTAACATCTTAAAGAAGTAATTTGTCTCACTGTCTTCTTTCAAATGGGAACAATGAACCATAATATACTTTGCTATTTTGAAAAAAAAGTGTACTGTCATAGTTGCATCATAAATGTTTGTGTTGTAAGTAGCAGATTTATATAAACATTGTTTCTCTCCTGGCATTTTCAGACAGAAAAGTGACTTCTAAAATCAGTCTCATACACGCATATGTAGGCAAAATGTGAAACTCACCTCTGTGTTTATATATTTTTAGTTGATATTTTACAGACAAGAAGGTCTGTGAGACTGAACCCTAAATGATCTGTTAATGATTTGGGAGTTTAAACAGTTCACTCTGAATGCTGGTTCTTGTAATCTAGTTTGACATGAAAATAGGACTGTCATTAAATTCAAGGAAATACCACAGTTTAATGCTTAATCACATTAAATTTAAGATAATTTGTATGTCATGAAGCTCTATTTTGGAAACATGAAATTGAACTTCACTACTGAGCAGACCGTATATCAGCATAGATATTTAGCTTCAGGGCAATTTGGTATTGAGTTGTATTTGCAGAAAGCTGATCTGGAAAAACACCTATTTATTTATTATATTTAAATATACAGAGAATACATGCATGTAATTAAAATGTTAGTGCTGACACATAATAATGCTGCGATTAATTTCTTGTAGAACAAGTGTCTCATTCCTTCTGCCTGTCTTGTGAATTCTCAGGAGTATTCCTAGCCTCCAATTTGAAGTATGTTAATTCTGTTCTTTTTTTCAAAAAGTTCGGATTGTCCTAAACATTTTTGTGTGTAGATGTTGTCTGGGTGAAGGAAGGGTGGAGATGCAGCTGAATTTCTTGCAGGGTCATCTTATGGAGTCAAGTCTGATAGAACAAAGAGCAGAAAATTTACATTTTCAAGTTAAATCGTTAAAATTCTGGGAGTAATACATATTATAAGGATACTAACATACACCTAATAGGTCACCCACACCCAAAAGAGGGTTTTAATACTTCTTAGTAATTCCATTTACTTGACACAAATGGTTTTGTCTGATTGCTCTAACCTATCATGATACTTTGATCAAAACAACTGATGTCATTCAATAAGGAGTTAGGATCCATTAAAGAGAAGCCCATTATAACATCTTACATCTACAATGCAAATGAGAATACTGTTTAAACATAAAATGGAAAAGAAAATTTGAAGGAGGCTAAAGTATTTTCTAAATCAAACGAAGCTACTTCGCACCAAAAACGTCTGAAATATTCTCCTAAGTATGAACTCATAATTGTGGAGTGCATCTTTGTCTTTTCACTCTAAAGATTTGCACTTTTCATAAATGCACGGAAAGATCTTCCAGAAGAATACCCACCCCCGATGTGATGCTGTGTTAAACTTCATCCAATTGTTCAGCTAATTCTTATACTTCTTCAATTTTACTGGATATGATGTTTTTATTGGGGTTCACGGAAGCATGGCTAATGACATCAGCAAGCTTTGTAATTTCTTGCTGCCAGTTTTCTACACAACGTACACTTTTGTCACTCAAAGTGCATCAAATTGCTTCAACAATTAATCTTAAAGGCAGGAGTAGGGGGACTTTTAAATGGACCCCTTCTCGGGATTTTGTGTTAGAAACAGGAAAGTTCCCATGAGCAAAGGGGGTAAGTTAGCTTCTCCAGCTTCTGCCTTTCCCAAGTCCCACTCCTTTTCCCCACCCCACCCCCAAAAGGAATGAATTACATTTCTCTTCTTGTCCTTTAAATGAATAGCATAGTTTGGGTGAAATTATCGGGCAATTGCATGCCTTTTATGCAGATAATGCTATTTGATGAAAGCGGTGTTTTGATCTGCTAAGGATAATACAGATCCAGGGTTGGATTCATTGGTGAGAGTAAAGCTGTCTTCTGTGATAACTTCATCTCAGCATGAGGTCAGACGGGGAAAACTGGGATGGGGGATTAAAAAATGACACAGTCGGAGCAGTATTCAGTTCCCTGCTGTGCTCCTGGCTGCACACTATAGCTTATGTTTCTGATCTGTTATGGTATTGTCTGCCTTTCTCTCTCAGAGCAGAAAGAGATTGCTTAAAACTTTTCTTTTTTCAGCTAGAGGGATTAGTTCTGTGCAGCTTTTTTAATTAAAGAAAGTGTATCTTTTTTTTTTTCAAGGCAATTTAAAGCTGCACGGGAAGGACCATCAACGTCCACAACTTAGTACTATTATCTGCAACAAAGTGTAAGCTCTAAATTTGATATTCAGAAATAGGAAAAGGGAGCCATAGAATTCTGTTGTATTTTTAACCTTCAGTGATTGCTCGGATTCTGAAATGAAGAATAGTAAATAAGTCATTCTGTATAAGTCCTGAATACATTTCTGTAAGTAGTAACTTTCAGTGGCTTTGCTTTTGAGCTCAGCTGAACTTGCTTAATTAAATCTTCATGATGATAGCCAAGTGCACTTGAAAATAGTGTAAGAGGAAATAGATTTGACTATATATCCTTTTCTTTACCCAGAGATCATTTTTAAACATTTCCATTTTACTGCAAGTGATAATAATAGAAAATGTCTGCTTAATACGGGCAATTTGCATTTAAACAGTACAAAGTATAACATGATGATCACTTTATCATGACGAACCTCTGCATTTGTGCTAAGCGGTCATCATCTTTATTAATCTGAGGGGAGCATGGATTGAATCTATCCAAAGTGATGATGAATTTGTCAGGAGGTATACATTTGAGTGGAATTTATAGCTCAATTTAACCCAGGTTAATGTCAAAAATCCTCAAATGTTTCAAATAAGGCCCATATGGTTATCACTTTACAAAGCATACAGGCTCTGCGCTTCGGTTGCAACATACACATCTCCAACTAAATTCCATGCCAGATCAATTAGAAACAGTCCTCCTGAGCAGACAGGAACAAACAGAGATTGTTTCCCCAATACCAGCTGAACCCTTGTCTTGAAGCAATGAAAAGCAGTCATCTTAGGTGCTACACGTCTTATCATTAAAAATCCAAGCTAACTTGGAAAACAATTAGGGCTTTATGAATAATGTCAGAGTTAATATAAAATAGTGAGTACCTGCATTTAATAGGTGCTTAATACAAAGTTTCCCAAAGGTCAATAAATTCTACTTCTAATTGAAAAACTGAAAGACTAAATATGATCTCTGCCTTTTCCCATTATTTTGACTTTACTCCAAATTATGTTTCTGAGAAAAGTCAACCAAGTTCAAAGGTGAATTAATGTGGCTTGCTGTCATGACTAGAATTTTAAAGTTACATGCCATTAAAAATTTGATGGGCAAAGAAGTATTGTATTTAATAAATATAGTTTCAAGGTAGATTTTATTTCTGGCATGTCCTTTTTTAAAAAGGAAACGCAGAATCGCTAAATACACAATGAAAACATTTTATTCATATATTCATTCATTCACTTAACCAAAACGTTTACTGAGCATCATCTATATGCCAGCCTTTGGGCTAGACTTTGTGGATTCAACAAAAACCAATCCTTTATAGTCCCCGAGCTTTCAGCTACTGGGACAGGCCCATCCAGGAAACAATGCCATCATTTACTACACACAGAAAATATGGCAGAAGCACTTCAAAGGGAGATGAGAATTGCTAGTCGGTGCCTTAATAGTTAGATGTTCTAGGGGTAGGACATTTCAGACAAAGGGGTGGACAAAAGAAGGACAAAGAGGAGGGCAATCTGGGATATGAGAAGTTCAAAATCTTTGACATCAAATTACAGTTAGTCGATGCCTGTATTTCTAACCTATATCTACAGCGAACTTACAGTCTGGACCCTTATATATCTAAAGGACAATATATTAATAACAAAATTGTCCTTCCGGATCACTCATTTATGGTGACTCTAGCCAGCTGCTAGTGTTGACCTTAGATATACTATATACACTACTTACTGAAACCTTTATACAAAATAAGACAGGTTTTTGTAGACAGTCCATGATAGTCATTAATTTTAAAGGTTGCATCTTTCAGTATTGAATAATGCAGCAGGCATGAAATACATATATAGAACCAAACTAAAATTAGAAAGTGTCACGTGTGATAAGATGCCTCTGTGTTCAAAATCCTTCACAGAACTTAGAGTTTTTTATGACGCTCCAGCAAAACCAGCCTAGCAGTTGTGCTTCGCTCCACAACTGCCTTTTCACCAAAGGTCAGAGCCAAGTGTAGTCTCAGTTTATGCGGTGGAACATAAACTAATGTACTGGAAAAGCATGGTCCCATTTAAAGGTTGATTTGTATGATCACCAGTCCACTCAGTGACTCCAAAATGCACGTGCATTGAGAGAGGCCTCTCTTGCTTTAATTAAAGCGGTGAAAGCATATTTTCCACTACAAATAGTCATTTAATTTTATGACTTTGTCCGTAACCAAATTAGAATATTTGTTTTACAGATTCACCTCAATCTAACAGTCAAGAAGTATGAGTTATTTATTTCTGAGAGTGAAAAGAATCTTGGGAATAACTTTAGCGCTAACTGAGCGACTTCCCTGTAGGATTTAAGTTCCAGCACTATAAACTGTTTAGTTGCATGCGACATCCAAAGTGATTTAACCACAGCACTCCAGGTCATAGGAGTTGAGTTTTTGCGCAGTGGCTTATCAGCCATTAGCCTCTGTTTAAGCCGGCACGTTATTCATTCATTTGCTGTTCTCTGGTGAGAAGCAACCGCTTTTTGGACAAATCTGTATTACTGGCTTTCCTGATTTTTTCAAGGAGTGAAACTTTTCAAACCTAAGCTTTCACTCCCCTCCACCCAGTCATTTCCCTTCCTTCGGCTCTGATGCCCACAATACCTTGATGTGGGAGAGGTCACAGCCCTGGGAAGCAACTGGGCTGAGTCCATCAGCCAGCCAGCTCAGGCCTCAGTGTGCTAGAGCAGACGTAAGAAGTCCAAAAAATCCCTACGTCCGAGCAGCGCGCGAGCCTCCTTGCAGAGCCTCACACCTGCCTGACCCAGTGGTCCCTTCCCCATGCCTGAACGCCCCACTGTCAAAAGAGGACCTGGCTGCGAGGACCGTCTGCTCCCCAGGGAAGGAGGTGGGAACAGCTGCCACCTGGGAGTCTGTTCAGTTCCGGGTCGTCTCTTTAAGACAGGAGGAGAAAACTGACGGCCCCCCAAAATTACAGAGAGGGCGCACGTGAAACTAAAATGGACTAAATGGTGGGAGAGACACCTGAAGGTTTGGCCGGGGAGGTACTAGGGGAGCAGCAGAGCAAGGGATTGTTGGTCCCGCCTCAGCAGCGGGGCTCAGCCCTCTGCCTTCCCCATCCCCCGTCCTGATAACGCAGGCTGGTCCTTCCTAACCCCAAAGTGAACCCGGAGGTTGGGCCCATTATGTTCTGCGGGGGCGCTTTTTGCAAAGGCCGCAGGCTTGCATTTCCAGGGGTGGAGGGTGGGAGATATGCTGGGGGAACTCGGCCACGTTTTCTTTTCGGAGTGCTGCATATCAGTGTGACAAGGGGGCCCCAAGGGAGGGCGATGCTGCCAGCTCGGTCCCATTATCCAGTGCACGAGCCGCTGCGTTAACACCGCGAAGTCACCAGCCGCGCCGGCAAGAGTTTGCCGTGAGCGGCCAGAGATTTGCAAAGCAGACAGCGACGTCTTGCATTTCTCCTGGCGCTCGGTTTTTTTTTTTTACCGCTGCCGAGGGCACGGCGCGAGCTGCCCGCCACCCGCCACCCCCCGCCCTGCCCTGACGGCAGCTCTGGGAGGCGAAAGGCCTGGAGGGCACGCAGTGCGCGGCCTCCCAGGGATCCATTTGGAGGAAAAAAGCGTGTGTGGCACAATTTGGCAGTGAACAGCATCAGCTTTTCCTAACGGCCTCATATGATGGAACTTCTTTTGTTATGGGGAGTCGGTGGGGGTGGGGAAGAACTGCGAAGCCCCCAATTTAGCACGCACAAGCGGGTCCGAGTGGCGGGCTGCGCGTCGCACACGCATGGGTGGCGGGGAGGGGACACCTGCGCGCTTTGTCCCACAGCGACGCCTGCCACGGACGCACGGGGCCGTAACGAGTCCTAGAGTGTTGGGTTTTTTTCCTATATTGTGCCCTATTAGGATGAATGCTCAGCATCACACCCTGAAAAACTTTGAACATCATGTAACAGGGAGCTGGGCTAGAGACAGGCTCCAAGATTTATTACCATTTCTAAATTTTATGAGTTCTATTGTTTCTTGCGTCCATTACCAGCGTTAGCTCTAATGAGGATTCTGGAAGAAAAAAAAAAAAGGCTGAAAGGAGGAAACGCGACCCCTTCTCCTTCCCGCCTCCCAACACCCACCTGTTCTACCCGCAAAGTGACTCTTCCGCTCTGACCTCTTCAGGATTGGGGCAGAGTGTCTTTTCTCTTTATTGTGTGTTCCTTCAAAGCAAGGTACAAAGCAGCAAGGACAATCACATTAGAAAAGTTGCAAAGACTCACCATGTTTTTGTGGGAACTGGGCCACAAAAAAATCATTTATGCAACATCCTCGGACTTATTCTTAAGATCATATCAGGGATTTAAATATTAAATAGAGTGATTATCATGTAATACCTTGATAGTTTAAAAGTTTTCTTAAGATGATGAGAATGGCTAGAATGGGGAGGGTGATAGAATTCATTTGCCCTCACCGCCTTCTTTTTTCCAGATGCGAAATTCGCATTGCAGGAAGGACACTGACCCACCTCCCCAGGACGACTCGAGATCCCCGGCAAAGTTGCGTCCCTGGGGCCCGGGGAGCGCAGCTGGACTCTCCTGCGACACGGTTTTCACAGGGCATTGCAGTGCGCTTGGCCACTAAGCAACTTCGAGAACTCAGACCGTTATTCTGGGCACATTAATTTGAGTTCAGGGATTTTCCTCGCCAACTCTTATCCTAAACTTTGCAGAAACACTATGATTTAAGTGCCGACTCTCCTAGGGAGGCGTTATCCTTCTTTTCCGAGTACTTGATTTGTTTCTTGTCTACATGTACTTATAAATGCAAGTGCATTTCCTTCCGGGCCGAATCAGGTTAAGTGTGGCAGACCTCCCCTCTTAAACTGAGAGTGGGCAGTGGAATGAAAGGGCTCCGAGCGCTCCAGTCTCTCTGGCATGCTGCCGAGGACCGAGACACTGACCCTCAGCCGCCAGCTGCGGGTCCCGGGAGGGCGCTTGCGGGCCCCACGGGGCCGAGGTAGGGGGGCTGAGTAGGCACCTGGGACCAGGCTGAGAGCGCACGCCCCAACCCAGCCGCCACCCAGTCCCGGAACCTGGAGGGGCCTGCAGGGTCGAGAGGCGGACCGACCCACCCGAGAGCTGCTCGGCGAAGGTCGCGTGGGTTTGAGGTTCCCACCATCCCCAACAGCGGCAACTTCAGCTGAGAGAACTCCCGGGGGGGCTTTCTTGACGCCGCGGGGACTGGCGAGCCGCGAGCCAGAATCTCAGTGGGAACGCGAGTGAGTCCAAAGTGGCATTCCTGCGGAAAGCAGGCAACTTGTTTTTTTGTTTTTTTCCTGGCACAGCAAACGTTGCACGGGTGGTGCTCGGACGCTAATTTGAGGGAAGACGGGAGGGGGTGGAGGTGGAGAGAGAGTTTAACGTGGGGTGTGGAGCTTTTAGAGGATTCCAGAACCCGTCCCCCAAGCCGGTACGCTCGTTGGAGGTTCTGGCGCTTGAACCCGTGAGCAGACACTTGTTCCACGACAGCGGGGGCTGGGGCTTGTAAGGGAGTCCTGAGTGTTTAATGTGCAGCCCCGACCTCCCGCTCGAGAAGGTTATTTGCTCTTTTGAGTCTCCGATGCGAGGCCACACTGGAAGGCAAGGCTCGGGTCATTTTCAGAGCCTCTGTAAAGGACGGGCCGCCTACCGGGGGTGGAAATCCTTAATTACACCCTTCTGCCTCGGATTCCATCTCCCCGGCAGTGGCTTGCGCTCCCACCTCCTCGGGTGACTCAGCTGACCTGAAATGCCCATCCGATGGCAGATCAAGAAAAGTAGTTTTCTAAGAAGGTTGGAGGTGTGATTACACAGGGAAGCGTTTACACTGAAGTCCAAAGCAATTAAGCGCCCTCTCGCCCAAGCTCGTCTTCTCGCCACGCGCCGAAGAAAAGGACAGAGCCGCACGCACGGACCCCCGCACTTCGCAGTTGCGCGTGAATTTCAAATTGCGCTGTTAAGTTCATTAGTGTTTGCAATCAGCGGCAGCCAGACCCCTCATCAGAGCCGAAAGCCGGCAAGAGCCATTCATCAGCGTGAAGTGTTATTCACGGATGACCCCTAAATCACGGCGAGAGTGGAGGAGGCCCTGATTGGCCACAGCGTGGGGGCCTCGGTGCTTTCCCCGGCCCGCGGCGGCCGGGAGGAGGGGAGGCAGGAGGGGCGGCCGACGTGGTTCAGTCCGGCAAATCCCATTTGACAGAGAAGGGCAGTAAACGGGGAGTATCTTTTTTTTTTTCTTTTTTGAATAAAGAAGAAGCAGAAATAAAGTTCCTGTCATCTTGACAAGTGGAGAAACGGAGGGAGTCAAAGATTATAAATGATCCCAGCCGGGTCCAGCCCGCCCTGTGATTGGGCTCTCCCGCGATCTGCACGGGGAGAAGCGCATGGTAGGCTTCTCTCTCTCTCTCTCTCTCTCTCTCTCTCTCTCTCTCTCTCACACACACACACACACACACACACACACACACACACACGTGTACGCGCCTCGTCTCGGGCACACTCGGGCCGGAGCATTCCCCCGTCACACAATTCAGGTCCTGGATGCTGCTCCCTGGCTCCGCGCCCAGGTCGCTTCCTCACCTCTCCCTCCGCCTCCACCGCCTCTCAACCTCCAGCTCCCCCGGCCGAGGACCGAAAACT
>PVIY010046058.1:0-18692 GCA_004026745.1 Myrmecophaga tridactyla | reverse complement strand
CCAGCCCCTCCATTACATCTTGGATAACAAGGTGATATCTACTTAATGCATAAGAATAACCTCCAGGATAACCTTTCAACTCTGTTTGGAATCTCTCAGCCATTGACACTTTGTCTCATTTCACTCTTCCCGCTTTTGGTCGAGAAGGTTCTCTCAATCCCTTGATGCTGAGTCTCAACTCATTCCAGGATTTCTGTCCCACATTGCCAGGATGGTCCACACCCCTGGGAGTCATATCCCACGTAGACAGCCCCCCCAAGTGTTTTTGATGCCTTTCTATCAGACATATCTTCTCATGTAAAAACTGGGTTCTTTTTTTTTTTTTTCTTTTGCATGGGCAGGCCCCAGGAATCGAACCTGGGTCTCCAGCCTGGCAGGTGAGAACTCTGCCTGCTGAGCCACCATGGCTCTCCCAGTCTGACTGTTTTTTTTTTTTTTTTGCCCTTAAAATTCACATGCCCAACTCTCAACTTCCATCTGCATTGTTTCTTCTGCTTCTTTCTTTACTAGTAGCTTACTTCCTTTGTTTTCCAAAGAACAGCTTTTTAACAGGTGCCTCCACTTGGCAGGTAACATTGCCAGAGCCGCCGAGTTTCCTCCAGTCTGTAATTGGGTTTCTTGTTATTTGTAGAGGTGGATGTAATGCAGAGACTTCCACTTGAAATTTAATGGGCATCAGATTGGCCTAGAACATATGACTATGCAATTTCACTTTGCTAATTTTAAACAAGTAAAAGTGAAAGAACATATTTTTAAAGAAGTTTGCAGATCACTAGCTTTCAGTACTGTCCTGGCTTAGGTCCTCTCTCTCTTCCTCATTCTCCTCAAATGTGCAGGGTTCACCCTGTCCCCAGAATGAGGAGGGTTCATTTATGACAGAAGCTGTGCTCTGCCTTCCCCTCTGAATACACACCAGCTCCATGTGTCTGCCAAACAAGACAACACAGCTTTAGAACCATAATTCCCGGTCAGAGCCACAAAAAGAGAGCAGTTTGTAAGGAACCCCTCCCCAAAGCAGAGTCTGTCAATAATCAAATTATTGTCCCTCAACTCTAAAACCACCCTTCTTTGCTCTACTTAGGGATGCAGGAATTCTACAAATCATTTTTATGCTTTGCCAGCTGCTCTCCATTAGGCTTTGCCAAAGGAGGGCACTGGAAGGAGACAGCAAGTTTCAAGAAATAAGAAGGGACTTGCTCTTTCCTGTTCCAATTTAATTCCTGTTCCTGAGAGTCCCTCCAGCAACACACTCTCACTGGGACAGCAGAACTTTGGCAGCAGGAGTTCTTTTTTTTTTTTTTGGTGGGAGGAGTGGGGTGGTGGTGCATGGTCAGGAAATTGAACCCAGGTCTCCTTCATGGAAGGCAAGCATTCTGCCATTAAGTCGCCCCTGTACCAGCAGGACTTCATTTTTGTAGTAGCGGTTGAATACAGCCTGCAGTTTTTCACCACCCCAAGAATCAGCTCCCTCATCCCTCTCAGAGGTACCAGCACAGCCAACCAGGGCTCTCTCCTCAGGGGTCTGGATCCCAGACCCCAGGGTCCTCTTCTGAGTCCAGAGACAGACCCCAGCCCCAGCTAGCCAGACTACTGGCATTTGCATGTATGAGATGGAAACTCAGGTCATTTTATTTGGATATTAACAGTAAGGAAGTCATAAGAGGGCTGGAAGACGGAGACATTCAGATTCTGTGTTAATGACTCCCAAACCTGTATCTAGTCCAGACATCTTTCCCGAGGTTAAGTGCAGAGCCGATATGCACATCAAATTCAGCATTCCAAAACTAAATCATTATCTTCTCTCTTGGCTCAGTGAGTTCTGACACCGGTTCCAACCAAAAACAGTTTTTCACTTTCACATATAGTCTTCAAGTCCTTTATCAATTTCACTTCCTAAAATGTCCTCCCCATTCCATCTTTACTTTCCAATCTTAGATGAGTCCACTGAACTCACTGCATTACTGTAAGACCCTCATAACTTGTCTCTTTGCTTCCTGTTTCTTTTCATCTATCTTAATATTTCTGTAGTGTATATGATTCTAAACAGATCTAAAGACAATAAAAAATGTAATTTCCAGAACCCAGCCCCAGATCTGCCCAGTGACTCTGAAATACTGTCCCACAACTCCAAATTACATAAGATTTTTTTCTTAAATGGTTTTGAGCAATTTGATTATGTGTCAGTGTTGTTTTCCTCATGTTTCTTGTGCATTGTTGTTCATTGAGCTTCTTAGATCTTTGGTTTATAGTTTTCATCAAATTTAGAAATTTTTGGCTATTATTTCTTCAAATATTTTTTTCTGCCACATCCCACCTTTTGAGGACTCTAATCACATGTATGTTAGGCCACTTGAAGTTGTCCCATAGTTCACCGATTCTTCTTCTTCTTCTTCTTTTTTGGTATCTTTCCCCCATACTTGTTCCATTTTGAATTGCCATGTCTAATCTGCCACTAATCCGATCCAGTGTATTTTTCATCTCAGTCATTGTGTTTTTCACCTCTAGAAGTTCTACTTAGGTCATTTGTTATATTTTCTATGTATTTACTTAACTTTTTGAACAGATGGAAGATAGTTGTTTTAAAGTCCTTATTTTCTAATTCTAATATGTGTGTCAGTTCTGCTGCTTGTTATGGGTCATGTTTTCCTGCTTCCTTTTTATGTCTGGTAATCTTTGTTTGGATCCAGACATTGCACATTTTACCTTGTTGGATGCTGGATGCTTTTGTGCTCCTATAATTATTCTTGAACTTTATTTTGGAATGTTAAATTATCTGAATACAGTTTGATCTTTTGGAGTCTTGCTTTCATAGTTTATTAGGTGAGTACATAGCTATGCGCAGTTAGGACTAGCTAATTATTTCCTGCTACTGAGGCAAGACCTTCTTGAGTTTACTATCCAAAGCCCTGTGAATTTTGAGATTTTCCAGTCTGTATTGTGTGAATGAGCACTATTTCCTGGCCCAGTATTAACACCGGACACTGTTCTTTAATCTTCTGGATGTTTCTTTCCCCCCAGCCTCAGATCATGCATATGTGGATTGGCTCCCAGCAGAATGCTGAAGCCTGAACTTGAGGAGGTGTCTGGGGTTTTCTGGAGTTCGCTTCTTGGGCAGCTCTCCTTCAGTTCTGTGTCCTGCAAACTTTAGCCATTTTGGTCTCCCTTAAACTCTCAGTTTTGTCTCCTATATCTGTTGGGCTCTGACTGGGTTCCCCTCTCTGCACTAACCTGGGACCTCTCTTAAGGCAACAGTCTGGAGGAATAATCGGACTCACCCTGTTTGTTTCCTGTGTCTCAGGCATCACTGCCCTTTATTGCCCAATATCCAGAGTCTTAAAAATCATTGTTTTATATGTTTGTCTGTTTCTTTAGTTGTTGTTGTGTCTTCAGGTAGGAGGGTAAATTTAGATGTTTCTCCATGTTGGGTGGAATCAGAAGGCATTAATTTTTTACAACTTTACAATTTTATTATAAATTATAAAATTTATTATTAAGTTCTGTTACAACTTTATAATTTTTTTATTAGCCCCATAAGCCATGCATAATTCCCTTTTGCCACTGTTCTATGTAGCTTAAAATAATTTATCAACTAGTATGTTTTGGATGTTAGATGGAAGGTCTTCAAGTGATGAGGTGTAAACACAGTTAGCCAGCCAGCTGAGAATGCACGGGATTAAAGCTTTGTTAGATTAAAGGGCTGGAGGGGAGAGGGAAGAATGAGGGTAGTGGATTGGCCCAGGGCTTACCTAACCTAGACTCCAGTGAGGGTCTGTGGAGGAGGGGGTAAAAGAAGCATATGTGGGTCCTGGCTTTTTGTTTTTATTGTGGCCCAGACGAGCAGGGTAGTACTTTCCAGTGGGTACTGGGGACTGGCAATTTTCAACTACATAACATAAAAAGCAGAAGTGGCATAAGCCATTTGGAGAAGCTGAGGGTTGCTCTTATCATCCAAACCACATGGAGCTGCATGCCTTACTAGTTGTAGTTACACCCAGGGCAGGGCCAGTTGGGTGGTCATTCACAAAAGGAACTTATGACTAGGCAAAATGACCAGGCACCAAAAATAATTTCTTTTATGCCGTTACAATCCACCCCATTGTGCCCTGGTATCATTTTTAAACTGGCTATGCTGTGAATAGTTGAGATATTTAGGGATGTATTTAAGCTGTCCATTATGGTTCAGATGGTCAGCCTAAATAAGAGCACCATAATCATAATTAGAATTAGTCTCATGACTAGTAATTGGAAGGCCTGGCAGAGCAGTTTCCCCAGATAGTGGAGCTTATCTATGAGAAAAAGTTCTGTGTGGGCCTGAGGATAATGAAGGGTTGGGAGGAATTATACATTGTAATAAAGGTGTTGGAGATATTATTAATAGCGTATATCCATTGCTGCATCTTTAGTAAATTATGCTGGACTTGCTCTGAGTTGGTGATGTATGTGTGACAGGCCATGCTGGTCATAGCACAGACCCCCTCTCCTAGGTCAGCAGGAGAGTTGACAGTAGTGAAGAGAGTGGCTTACAGCTTTGCAGGCTTTGAGGTACCACATGGACCTGTGAGGCAGGCACTTGGCAATCTCTACGGGTATAATTCCGAGTCCCAGGGCTGCAAGAGGGTTGTAAACACTATAATTTAATCTCTAAATTCTTAAAACTCAGGACATAAATTGGCAGTGGATTGTTTGTGACCAGCCAAGAATCGGGTGTTACTGAGTTCTGATTGCCTGAATTTACTTCTGATCCTATAAATCCGGATATCAATATTTTATGAATATCAATAGGAGTGCAAAATATATAGGTTACATGCTATATGATCACTTGTATTTGTTTCATGCAAATATATAAAATGATCAATTGGAAAGGTTCTGCAATTCAGAGGCTTCCAAAAGTTATGTTGAGTTGAAATAAGCCAGACACCAGGATGAATATTGCATGGTCTCACTAATATGAACTAGTTATAATGAGCATACTCTTGGAACTAAAATCTAGAGAATAGGTTACCAGGAGCTAGAAAAAGGGTAGAGAAAGGAGAGATGAAGCTTAATGTGTACAGATTTTTAAATAAGGTTGATGCCAGAAACAGAATGGCTTTTATAAAGGAAATTTATTAAGTTGCACGCTTATGATTCTAAGGCTGTGAAAATGTCCAAATTAAGGCACGGCTATAAATACCCAAACTAAGGCATCCAGGGAAAGATATCTTGGCTCAAGAAGGCCAATGATGTTTGGGGCTTCTTTCTCAGCTAGAAAGGCACATGGTGAAGTCTGCTAGCTTTCTCTCCAGGCTTCTTCAGTGGCGTCCCCGAGGGCATTTTCGTTATGCATCTCCAAAGATCTCTGACTGTGTGGGCTCTGTTGATTTTGTGGTCTCTGGTGGCACTAAGCTTTTCCAAAAATGACTCCCTCTTAAAGGGCAATTCCACCTTGAATGGGTGGAGACGTATTTCCAGAGAAACCATCTAAGAAAAGTTACCGCCCACAATTGAGTGGGGCACATGTCCATGGAAATAATAACAAAGATCCCACCCAGCAATACTGAATGAGGACTAAAGAATTTGGCTTTTCTGGGGTTCACAACAGATTCAAACTGGCACACCCTAGAAAACAGAGCCTGAGGCAAAAGCATATGCGTTGAAAAGCTTTGTTGGGGTATAAAATTCAAAGGAAGCGGGAGAGCCACTTCTTTCTAATGAGTAAAGCTGATGCTTGGTCTCACTAGTCATCTTCAAAGAGGCCTCAGGAAGTCACTACTCCTCAGAACAGTCCTTCTGGTGGAGGGATAAGGGAGGGAATCAAGGAGAAGTATTTATCCATTGGCTGCTAGGAACACAAAGCAAGAGGCCAAGGCCTTGGGGGTTGAGGAGAAAGCACAGAGGTCCTGATCGGGAGCGGCAAATAAACCAAATCTGGTGCTACCCTTTTGCCTCTTTTCTGCCCCCTGTATGTTTTCAATGTACCTGAATTATTACACGTAACATACATTCTTGCAATGATTTGTTTTACATGTCTATATCCATTACTAGACTGTGAACTCCTTGAAGACAGATTTTAATCACTTTTATAACATTAACCTTTAGGGAAATGCCTTGTGCACGGTAGACGTGCAATAAATGTGAAATTTTCCATAATAGTTATCACTTATTGAGAATTGACTAGTGCCTGACACTGTGCTTTATTTCTTGAAATAGAAAATTTATATCAATCCTTTGAATGTAGTATTATCATCCCCATTTTACAAATGGAGAAAATGAGGCTCAGCGAGGTTTTGTAAGTTGCCCAAGATTATGCAGGACATCGGTGATGAAGTCAAGATTTGAACAAATCCCGGAACTTATGGGAATGAAAAGCACAGTAGAAGAGATGAAAACAACAACAACAACAACAACAATGGAAACCTACAATGTTAGATTGCAAGAGGCAGAAGATAGGATTAGTGAACTGGAGGATGGGACATCTGAAATCTGACAAGCAAAAGCAAATATATGTAAAGAATGGAAAAATATGAGCAGAGACTCAGGGAATTGAATGACAACATGAAGTGCACAAATACATGGGTTGTGGTTATCCCTGAAGGAGAAGAGAAGGGAAAAGGAGGAGAAAAACTAATGGAGGAAATTATCACTGAAAATTTCCCAACTCTTATGAAAGACTTAAAATTGCAGATTCATATGTACCCCAAACAGAATAGATTCAAATAGATGCACTCCAAGACATTTACTATTCAGAATGTCAGATGTCAAAAAGAAAGAGAAAATCTTGAAAGCAGCAAGAGAAAAACAATACATCACATACAAGGGAAGCCCAATATAACTATGCATAGATTTCTCAGCAGAAACCATGGAGGTAATAAGACAGTGGGATGATATATTTAAGATACTAAAAGAGAAAAACTGCCAATCAAGAATTCTATATCCAGAAAAATTGTCCTTCAAAAATGAGGAGGAAATTAAAACATTTTCAGACAAAAAAATCACTGAGAGAATTTGTGACCAAGAGACTGGCTCTGCAAGAAATACTAAAGGAGCACTAAAGACAGATAGGAAAAGACAGGAGAGAGAGGTGTGGAGAAGAGTGTAGAAAGGAAGACTATTACTAAAGGTAAAAAGAAGAAAAATGAGATATGACATATAAAATCCAAAATGCAAAATGATAGAAGAAAGTACTGCCCTTACAGTAATTAACACTAAATGTTAATGGATTAAACTCCCCAATCAAAAGGCATAGACTGGCAGAATGGATTAAAAAAATAGGACCCATCTATATGCTGTCTTCATGAGATGCATCTTAGACCCAAGGATAAGCATAGGTTGAAAGTGAAAGGTTGAGAAAAGATATTTCATGCAAATAACAATCAGAGAAGAGCAAGAGTAGCTATACTAATATCCAACAAATTAGACTTCAAATGTAAAACAATTAAAAGAGACAAAGAAGGACCCTATGTGTTCATAAAAGGAACAATTCAATAAGAAGACATAACAATCATAAGTATTTATGCACTGAGCCAGAGAGCTCCAAAATACACGAGGCAAACACTGAAAACACTGAAAAGAGATATATACACATCTACCATAATAGTTGGAGGCTTCAACTCCCCACTCCCATCAATGGACAGAATATCTACACAGAGGATCAATAAAGAAACAGAGAATTTGAATAATACAGTAAATGAGCTAGACAGACATTTATAGAATGTTACACCCCACAACAGCAGATATACCTTTTTCTCAAGTGCTCATGGATCATTCTCAAAGATAGACCATATGCTGGGTCACAAAGCAAGTCTCAAATTTTAAAAGATAGAAATCTTTAAAACTTTCTCAGATCAACAACACTTTCTCAGATCAAAAAGGAATAAAGTTGGAAATCAATAATAGGCAGAGGGCCAGAAAATTCACAAATATATGGAGGCTCAGAAACACACTATTAAACAACTAGTGGGTCAAGAAAGAAATTACAAGAGAAATCAGTAAATATCTCGAGGCAAATGAAAACAAAAACACAACATATCAAAATTTATGGGACGCAGCAAAGGCAGTGTGTGTTAGTTAGATTCAGTTGTCAACTTGGCCAGGTGAGCATACTACTTTTGTTGCTGTGGACTTAAGCCAACGTACGTGAACCTCATCTGTTGCTAATTACATTTGCAGTCAGCTAGGAGGCATGTCTGCTGCAATGAGTGACGTTTGACTTAATTGGCTGGTGCTTAAATGAGAGAACGCAATGTAGCACAGCTAAGCAGTTCGGCATTCCTCATCTCAGTACTTGCAGCTCAGCCCAGGCCTTTGGAGATGCAGCAAGAAGTCACCCTGGGGAAAGTTGTTTGGAACCCAGGGGCCTGGAGAGAAGACCAGCAGAGATCATCCTGTGCCTTCCATGTAAGAAAGAACCTCAGTGGAAAGTTAGCTGCCTCTCCTCTGAAGAACCAACAAAATAAATCCCCTTTTATTAAAAGCCAATCCGTCTCTGGTGTGTTGCATTCTGGCAGCTAGCAAACTAGAACACAGCGCTAAGAGGGAAATTTATTGCCCTAAATGCTTATATCAAAAAAGAAGGAAGAGCAAAAATTGAGGAATTAACTATCTACTGGAAGAACTGGAGAAAGAACAGCAAACTAACCCCAGAGCAACCAAAAGGAGAGAAATAATGAAGATTAGAGCAGAAGTAAATGGAATTGAGAACAAGAAAACAATTGAGAAACTCAGCAAAACCTGTAGCTGGTTCTATGAGAAAATCAATAAGATTGATGGACCCTTAGCGAAGCTGACAAAAAGAAGAAGAGAGAGGATGCAAATAAATAAAATCAGAAATGGAAGAGGAGACATAACCACTAACCCCGCAGAAATAAAGGCACTAATGAGAGGATACTATGAACAACTTTATGCTAATAAACTTGACAATGTAGATGAAATGGACAACTTCCCTAGAAAGGCATGAACAACCAACACTGACTCGAGAAGAAATAGATGACCTCAACAAACTAATCACAAGTAAAAAAATTGAGCTAGTCATTAAGAAGTTCCCAAAAAAGAAAAGTCCAGGACCAGATGGCTTCACATGTGAATTCTACCAAACATTCAAGAAGGAATTAGTTCCAATCCTTCCAGACAAAGATACTACAAAAAAAGGAGAAAACTACAGACCAATCTCTCTAATGAATATAGATGCAAAAATCCTCAAAAAAATTCTTGTAAATCGAATCCAGCACCACATTAAAAGAATTATACACCATGACTGTTCTAGTTTGCTAGCTACCAGAATGCAATATACGAGAAATGGAATGGCTTTAAAAAAAGGGAATTTAATAAGTTGCTAGTTTACAGTTCTAAGGCCAAGAAAATGTCCCAATTAAAATGAGTCTATAGAAATGTTGAATCAAAGGCATCCAGGGAAAGATACCTTGGTTCAAGAAGGCCGATGAAGTTCAGGGTTTCTCTCTCAAGTGAGAAGGCACATGGCGAACACAGTCAGAGTTTCTCTCTCAACTGGAAAGGCACATGGTGAACACAGTCAGGGTTCCTCTCTCATCTGGAAGGGCACATGGCAAACACAGCATCATCTGCTAGCTTCTTCTCCTGGCTTCCTGTTTCATGAAGCTCCTTGGGAGGCATTTTCCTTCTTCATCTGCAAAGGTCACTGGCTGGTGGACTCTGCTCCTCATGGCTATGCTATTCTCTGAATTGCTCTCATTCTCCAAAATGTTTCCTCTTTCATAGGACTTCAGAACTAATCAATATGCACCCAAATGGTGGAGACATGTTGTCACCTAATCCAGTTTAACAACCACTCTTGATTAAATCACATCTCTGGGGAGATAATCTAATTACAGATTCAAACATACAGTATTGAATAAGGATTATTCTACCTTTACAAAATAAGATTTTGATTAAAACATGGCTTTTCTAGGGGACATACATCCCTTCAAACCAGCACAATGACCAAGTAGGATTCATACCAGGTGTGCAAGGATGGTTCAACATAAGAAAATCAATTAATGTAATATGCCATATCAACAAATCGAAGCAGAAAAACCATATGATCATCTCAGTTGATGCAGAAAAGGCATTGACAAAATTCAACATCCTTTTTTGTTGAAAACACTTCAAAGGATAGGAACAGAAGGAAACTTCCTCAACACGATAAAGGGAATATATGAAAAACCCACAGCTAACATCATCCTCAATGGGGAGAAACTGAAAACTTTCCCCATAAGATCAGGAATAAGACAAGGATGTCCACTATCACCATTGTTATTCAACATTGTGTTGGAAGTTCTAGCCAGAGCAATTAGACAAGAAAAAGAAATACAAGGCATCAAAATGGAAAGGACAAAGTACAACTCTTACTGTTTGCAGATGATTTGATACCATATGTTGAAAGCCCTGAAAAATCCACAGCAGAACTACTAGAGCTAATAAATGAGTACAGCAAAGTGGCAGGTTACAAGATCAACACTCAAAAATCTCTAGTGTTTCTATACAGTAGTAATGAACAATCAGAGGGGGAATCAAGAAAAAAATTCCACTTACAATTGCAACCAAAAGAATAAAATATTTAGGAATAAATTTAACTAAGGATGCAAAAGACCTATACAAAGAAAACTATAGGAAATTGCTAAAAGAAATCACAGAAGACCTAAATAAATTAAAGGGCATACTGTGTTCATGGATTGGAAGACTAAATATAGTTAAGATGTCAATTATATCTAAATTGATTTACAGATTCACTCCAATACCAATTAGAATCCCAAAAATGTACTTTTCAGAAATAGAAAAACCAATAACCAAATTTATCTGGAAGGGCAGGGTGCCCCGAATGGCTAAAAATATCCTGAGAAAGAAAAATGAAGTTGAAGGTCTCACTCAACCTGACTTTAAGGCGTACTATGAAGCTACAGTGGTCAAAACAGCATGGCACTGGCATAAAGATAGATATACTGACCAAGGAATTGAATAGATTTTTCAGATGTAGACCCTCTTAACATTGGTCTTTGATAAGGCAGTCAAGCCAACTCACCTAGGACAGAACAGTCTCTTCAAGAAATGGTGCCTAGAGAACTGGATATCCACATGCGAAAGAATGAAAGAGGATCCATATCTCACACCCCATACTGTTCTAGTTTGCTAGCTGCCAGAATGCAACACACCAGAGACAGATTGGCTTTCAGTAAAAGGGGATTTATTTAGTTAATGTATAGTTCTTCAGAGGAAAGGCAGCTAACTTTCGACTGAGTTCTTTCTTACCTGGGAAGGCACAGGGTGATCTCTGCTGGCCTTCTCTCCAGGCCTCTGGGTTCCAACAACTTTCCCCAGGGTGATTCCTTTCTGAATCTCCAAAGGCCTGGGCTGAGCTGTGAGTGCTGAGATGAGGTATGCTGAGCTGGTTTGGCCGTGCTATCTTTAGCTCTCTCATTTAAGCACCAGCAATTAAATCAAACATCATTCACTGCAGCAGGCATGCCTCCTAGCCGACTGCAAATATAATCAGCAACAGATGAGGTTCACATGCCATAGGCTCATGTCCACAGCAAAGAACTAGGCACCTTCACCTAGCCAAGTTGACACCTGAATCTAACTATCACATATACAAAAATTAACTCAAAATGGATCAACACCTGAACATTAGATCTAAGACCATAAAGCTTTTAGTAGAAAATGTGGGGAAATATCTTATAAATCTTATAATAGGAGGCGGTTTCTTAGATCTTACACCCAAAGCATGAGCATTGTAGAAATAAATAAATAAATGGGAACTCCTCAAAATCAAAGAGGATAAGTAAGAACTATTGAGTCATAAGCCAGGCCAATGCATGCTTCACAAAGTTGTTTCCAACTCTTCTACAAGATTACTTCCCTTTGCTGTTTGCCCTTGTCCTATTTCCCTATCAGTAGACAAAATTTTCTCATCATTTCCTTAACCTAAATACCCTATCTCAAGAATCTTTATGTAGGACAAAGGCATAGCTATTGTAATATATGTAGTATGATTGGTTAGTGGCTACTTTGAGGACACAATCTCCATCTTTTGCTGTTTTCAGTGAATGGCACATAGGATTTATATACTTACTGCAGGTCACTTTCACCAAGGAATCATGAGCCCAGCCTACCTAAGTTTGAAGGAAGAGTCAGACTTAGGAGAGGTTCTTGAGGCCCCAACTCTACCAAACATCAACATCTGGAGACCTCCGTGCACAGTATTAGTCTTTTCCACCCATGCCAGAGGGTACTCAGAATCAGGAGAGGGTGGGCAGTCCTGTCCTGAGTTAAGCTGCTATTCCAGTTGTGCTGTGTGAGGATGTGCCTGCAAACTCCAGTCTCTGAGATGATGGTCCTTAACGTGATAGGGGATTGGTCTCACTTTTCCTCCCCATACGTTGAGTTCATCCCCTGTGGAATGTGATAGGTAGCATATCATTTACTACTTTTGCCCTTTGCATCAAAGCCAGTCCCCTCAAAGTTCACTCAAACAATCAAATGAGTAGATAACACAGATTTTGAGAGCTCCCAGCATCTGTCTGCACTCCTTTTTCTACCGCAAACCTGCCCTGTTTGAAAGTGTACATTTGGGCTTTACCTGTTTGCCAGGAGCTTCTGAGTGCAGTAGTAGAGAAATCATTGATTTAGATTCAGAACATATGAAGACAGCGTTTATCAGTTGTATCAATTAGCATCAAGACAGGAGACAGAAAGCATACCAGTTATTTGGACCAGAAATGATAAGTAGGACAACATTGTTGAAAGGGTAAAAATAACGTTTTACGGAGGTTGAAGAGGTAGGAAGCAACCACCATCCCTAGAACTGAAGAGGTTGAAATTGTTAAAATGTAGACACTTGTGGAGGTTCCTGTGGGGCTAGACCCGTGCCTCTGAGGAGAGATGCCTGGCCAGCTGGGACTGGTGTCTCTGAGGAGAGCAGTAAAGCTGGTTCTTCATGTGTTGGGAAAACTGAACTGGATTCAATTGCTGTCATGGGAAGGAAACTGCTGGTACTGGGGTGAAGAAGTATTGTTGGTGTGATGCTTATAGGAAGAAAAGGAGGCAAACAGGAAGGAGCACCCCCTTTCCTTCTCCTTCAGCCCTGTGGTCACCCCTAGTGCTCCCCATTGGCAGAGCCCAATAGGGGAGCAGATGGAAAAACCAAAATGTGGCTCAAAGAATCCTATCCCAGAATTGCAAAGCAGTGAGAGTGGGGAAAGTGATGGTTCATTTCACATGTCAGTTTAGCCAGGTTAAGGAGTCCAGTTGTTCGGTCAAGAAAGCACTGTCCTGATTGTCAATGTGCAGGTATTTCATGGAGGGATAAGTTACCATAATCAGGGGGAATTACTTCATCCAGTCAGCTGGAGGTCTTAAAGTCAGAAATTAGGATTTCAGAAGTCAGAAAGAAGAATTCCTGCCCCCACTTCAGCAAGCCAGCATCCCCCGGGAAATTCAACTTCCTCTTCATTGGAGTTTCCAACATGCAGCCTGCCTTATGGAATTCAGACTTGCCAATTCCTATTATCAATATGAATCAATCTCTCTCTCTGTCTCTCTATCTATCTATCACCATCATCTATCCTCTCGTTAGAGAACCATCATCAACAGAGGTATGAGAATGAGGGACCATAATAGCAAACAAGGGCCTCAGACAGATCAGCTAACCTATCAATTCCTAATCTGAAAAAAAAAAATAGCCAGGATAATTATATTATCTCAGAGAGCAGTTGCGAAGATCAAGTGTTTGTATATATTTGTATAAAGACATCTGTCCTGGTGCCTGACACATAGTTGAGGCTCAATAAATATCTTTTGAATCTGGTTTAGAGCTCCACATGTTAAACATCTTTAGTGGACATTTCTCATTCATTTGACTACCCAACATGTGTAACTTCTTGTAGTGAGACAGAGCCTGTCTCCCAGATTCTTATTTTTCCTGGCATCATTATTGCTGGGATGTGAACCCTTGACTTAGGTTTAACAATACTCACACTTAGTCTAGATTTTAAAGAAGCAGCAAGTGCAGGGGAAAAGCAGGCGCCACTCTGAATTGATTGTGGGACAGGAAGTGGCAGCAGCAGTGAGAGCAGCTACATCCATTCTGGAGAGGCAGTGTTCCTAGCGACCATGGTAACGGCGGCTGAGCATGTGGCCATCTGGTACCCAGCAGTGCAGCAGCAGGGTTTTCACTAGATTTGCTCTGTGCTGACAGTGGAGACTCAATTTTAGCTGTGTAGGCTGCTAGCACAGTTCTCCACAATTTCTTTCTAAAAATCTTGTATGGCATTCAATATCTTTTGACGCTTTTAAAATAAGAGAATAACACATATTCAGAAAAGTAAACACATAGGTGACTTTTTAGAAACCGAGCATGGACAGGTAACCAATGCACAAATCAAGAAATAAGATACTACCGACATCTTCATTCTCCCTCTAGTCACTATCCTCTGCCATACAAGAATAACCACAATACCCACTCCTCAAAGCATCGATTAGTTATGCCTGGTTGTTTTTTTTTTTTACTTTATACAAATGGAATTATACAATTCATATTCTTTCATGTATGTCCAATGTTGTGTTTGTGAGTTTTCATCCACATTGTTTTATGTAACTGTAGCTAATTCATTCTTATTGGTATAGCAAAGCGTTCTGTTTCATAAATATACCATAATATATATGTCTATTTGCATTGGGAGTCCCCAAGACCACCCTCAGGTTTGATGATTCACTAGAAAGAGTTACAAAACTTAGAAAAGCTCTTGCATTCATAGTTATGGTATTATAGTAAATGGACACAGGTTAAAATCAGCAAAGGGAAAAGATACAGGGAGCAGAGTCCAGGAGAAACCACATGCAAGCTTCCAGCTGTCTTCTCCTAGTAGTGGCACAGACAAAGTTTAATTCTCCTAGCAACTGTGTGTGACAACATATGTGAAGTGTTGCCAACCAGGAAAGCTCACCTGAGCCTTGCTGTCCAGGGTTTTTATTGGAGGCCAGTCACATAGGCATGCAGTACCTGCATGACTGACCTTATCAGTCTCCAGCCCTCCAGAGGTCAAGTTGATAAAGCATGGCCCGAAGCCTGAGGTGTAAAATCCCACCCGTATCAGGTAGGCTATTCCCAGGGTTCAGAGGTTGTCCCCCAGGAGCTTGGCCAAGGACCAGTCCCCAAGACCTTGGGGGTGTATAGGATTTGAACAGACTAGGCCTGATGAGTTAACCTTTTCCTACGCATCATTATACTGTTGATGGACATTTAGGTAGTTTAAGTTTTTGATTGATACAAATAGTGGTACTATGAACCTCCTTGTACATGTTTTTGGTGGACATCTATGTACATTTCTGTTGGATTATTAGGTGTGGAAATGGTAGCTATGCTATATGTGTTCCCCTTCAGTAGATAGTGGCAAAAAGTTTTCCAAAGTGACTGTATCAATTTACACTCGCAAGGTCAGTATTCAGAAATCTCCAATGTTCTTTTGTTTCCCTTTTACAGCCCTATTGAGATGTAATTGGCACACCACAAACTGCACGTCAAGTGGACAATTTGATAAATTTTGACACATATCTATACCTATAAAACCACCACCACAAGCAAGATGGTGAATTTAGCATTCAGCCCCCAAAGTTTCCTTGTTTTCTCAATATCCTTTCACTGAATTCATTTTTCTACCTCAATCAGCCAGTTACTCTTAGTTACAACTAAGGCTTTCTACAGGAAATAATCCCATCGTGTACTTGTCTCACCTTTATGCCCTGCTTGGTCATCTGCATTCCTTTTTATTTCCATAGATTCTTGCTGAGCATCTGCAAAATAGGCAGGCACATGGCCTGATCTTTGCCTGTGTAACTCATTTTGGCCTGACTCCAACCCCCCCCATTTCAGCTTTGTCCTCAGGACTCTTGGTGACTCCACACATCCTTTATCCCTAGTTCTTTGCACACACATCTCCGTGGTCCTGGTCCCTCCTGGTTGGCCCATGACAAAACTCCTCTAGGCCCAATATCTGACAGAGGTTTCCTGGATGTAAAGAGGAATGGCGCCTCCCTCAGCAACACCTCGAGTCGCGTAGACCAGATAGATGCATCAGCTTTTCCCAATCATTTTCAGATCATGCAGTACATGACAAGGTATTTGCTTTAAAACACTATTTGCTTTAAAAATAGAGGTTACGGGAGAGGAACTTGGAAAGAGCTAACTGACTTCAGCTTATTTGACTCTGGGCACTCTCGAGACCCCGAACAAGAACAGGCTCAATCAGGAAGTTCCATATTCCTTGTTCTTTTCTTTTCTGTCTTCTCAAATTGATAAGTGTGATTCGTTTTTCGACAGTCATCTGTGGGGACACATGGACTACTTCACACAGGGGCTATTAAGATCTGTTCCCTCGTTTGAGGAGGCAACATAGGAATGCTTTTCTCTCAGGTCTGAAAGCAGAAGATTAATAAAAGATAAGGGCAGGTACAGCGTGTCTTGAAAATGCCCTAAAATATTTTCATGACCTTTAGTCAGGACATCTGACAGGCTACCTTCCAAGAACCTGACAGCAGGCTGAATCTTTAGAAGGATTGAATTGTGTTTTATTTGTTAAATGTTATATAGTCCCAGAATTCCTATTTGCCTTGATGGTCAAACTTTTGATTAAGGAGGAGAAAGCAGGGAGAAGGAAAATGCAACAAACAGAAATTACATTGGAAATATTCAGTGTATTCAGAGCAGAAGATCTATCCCCCTTTCAGTTCAACCTGGAAATAATGAACATAATAAATGTCTCTCTCCCTAGGAGTTTCTTTTTCTTTTCAAGTCCTTCCCTTGGCTATTTTCATCCTCAATCCCTGCCCCCTATTTTGGTCTTTAATTTTGGGTTTGAAGAGTTTTCGGCAAAGTTTCATAAATAACACATTTGGTCAAGCCATGGGGGTCAGATTCTGAACACTGTTTGGAAGTGAGCATAACAACATCCCCTCAGGGCCTTGTTCTGGTGCTGTTAATGAGGGTCATGATTTTTCAGAAATCATAGATCCCTCCTACATCTCTGTGTCATTTTCCCGTGGTTCCATGGTCTAGTGTCACTCCTCTGCCCAGAGAAGTTGCTTTTTTTTTTTTTTAACTGTTTTTAAAATTGAGATACAATTTACATAGTACACCACTTTAACCTTTTTAAAGTGTACAACCCAGTGGCTTTTAGAAATATTCACAATTTTGTGCAACTAACACCACTATCTAATTCTAGAAAATGTCCATCACCCTAAAGAGAAGCTTCATTTCCATTAGCTGTCACCTTCTGATTTTTCTGTTCCCCTAGCCCCTAATAACCACCAGTCTACTTTCTGTCCGTCTAGATTTGACTACTCTGGACATCTCACATAAATGGAATCATACAATATATGGGCTTAGAGCTTGGCTTCTTTCACTTAGTATAATGTTTTCAAGGTTTATCCACGTTGTAACACATAACAGTATTCCATTTCTTTTTAAGGCTGAAGAATATTCCATTGTATGTATATATCACATTTTGTTCATTTATTCATCTGTTGATGGACATTTGGGTTGTTTTTACTTTGGGGATATTATGAATAGTGCTGCTGTGAACATTCATGTACAAGTTTTTTGTGGATGTTTTCACTTTTCTTGGATATATACCTAGGAAGAGAATTGCTAGGTCACATGATAACTCCACGTTTAACTTTCTAAGGAACTGTCAAAACGTTTTCCACAGTTTTTTGTTTGTTTGTTTTTTTACAGGGGGGAATAAAAGGGAAAGATTGATTGCAGATACACTAATGTTGAATGGAAGGTGAATTGTCAGACAAAAATGCTGACTGTGGGGTTGAAGATGCAAGAGTGGAGACCAGGGAAGAGATGAACATTGCATATTTCAATTTGGGAATATTCAAATGCAATGATGGTTAAGTCTGTGGGCAGATGAGGTCATTGAGGGTGATAACAGGTGGAAGGAAGGGAATACAAGGGGCCTACCATGAGTCAACATTGTCTTGAACTGTGCTTCGAGCAGTCTCATTTATTCTTCATGACATGATGAAATGGGTGCTATTATTAGCCTCATTTTGTAGATAGGGCAGCAGAGGCTCACCAAAGGTCAGCACACGGAACAGGTCTGGATAGTGTGTACACAGCAGAACCAGGATTTGAACATTTTGCTGGTAAGGACCACAGATATAGCCTGAAGATTCAGAAATTTAGGGAACTAGAGGTAGAAAGAGAGAGAGAGAGAGAATCAGTAAGTTCAATAGGATGGGATAAAGTTCAATAGGATGGGATAAATGACGTAGTGTCCCAGAATAGAAGGGAGACTTTTTTTTTCAATTTATTTTTTGTTTTAGAAAAAGAAGGTTATCAATTGTGCCAACTGTTATAGTGAGGTTAACTAAATCCACGATATATGCGTATAATATCTAATTATCCCACTCCTGACCCATTACATTCCTTAAGTTGTTTTCTGTTCAGATTTTAGTGAGCACTTCCAGGCCATATGCTGCAGTTGTACTTGCATTTTCTTCTGTAACACACCAGACATCACTAGGTCTCTACTCTAGACAATAATTGGATTTTTGAAGCAGTAAGGGAACTCATCATTTACAGAGAAAACAGTTTCACAAAAACTGGAATTCTAAAGCAAAATGAGATTTTCTCACATTAAACCATGAAGTAAAATTCTAGTGCATAAAACTAAATAACTCTTGCTACTAGGAGG
>PVIY010046057.1:0-18696 GCA_004026745.1 Myrmecophaga tridactyla | reverse complement strand
ATATTAATGTTCTTTTGTTAAGTTTTTTAATTAATAAAAAAGTTTAAAAAAAAAAAAGAATACTGATGAGGAAATTCTTGCCTTGGTTATAACATTATCTCCCAACAGGGGAAGGGAAAAGTATTCCTCTTTCCAACAGGGGAAATTTGTGAGGACTTTTGAAATTTTTTCCTCTCAGTGACTGCAGAGTACAGTCAGCAGTTAATGAGCCAAATTATTATTTTTTTATGGAACATGGGATGGTTTAATTTTAATCTGACTCTGGACAAAAGTCAGTCATTTCTAGAGATATGAATGAAGCTGATCTGGACAGGACTAAGGCAAATCAGAACACAGGGTAAAGGATGATATGGTTTATATGTTAAAACCTCAGCTTCTATGTGAGATCAAAGGAAGAGATATCTATTTGGTGTAAAATTTATATTTTTGGTATTGTTTTATTTAATTTAACTTGTATAGTCAATTTATGAGAACACCAGAATTACATGTAATCTTGAATAGGGAATGAGATCTTGTTGATTTGAGCAGGTTAAGTATGATGCCCCAATACATCCCAGAGTAATCTGGACAGAGAATAAAGAAGTATTTGCAAAGTCCCTTTGGAGACTGGGGAGAGAGGAGGAAATAAACTTCCCAACTATTCTCACAAGCAGTAAGGACAACCAATTCAATAGGCTGAGCCCTTGATCTTGGGGCTTGCCCCTCTGAAACTTATTCCTGCAAAGGAGAAGCTAAGCCTACTTATAATTATGCCTGAGAGTCACCCCCAGAGAACTTCTTTTGTTGCTCAGATGTGGCCTCTCTCTCTAAGCCAACTCCACAGGTGAACTCACTACCCTTCCCACTGTGTGGGACATGACTCCCAAGGGTGATAAATTTCCTTGACAATGTGAAACAGGATTCCTGCGAATGAACCGGGACCCAACATTAAGAAACTGAGAAAGCCTTATTGACCAAAAGGGAGAAGAAAGAAATGAGATCAAATAAAGTTTCAGTGGCTGACAGATTTCAAGCAAGTCGGGAGGGCATCCTGGAGGTCATTCTTACGCATTATATAGATGGCCCTTTTTAGTTTATGGTGTATTAGAGTGGCTAGACACAAGGTTGGTGCCTCTTGGTACCTCTTTTTTTTTTTTTTTTTAATTTGCATATGGGCAGGAGGCACCAGGGATCGAACTCCAGACCTCCAGCACGGCAGGTCAGAGCTCTGCCTGCTGAGCCACGGCAGCTGCCCTCTTGGTACCTCTTGTTGGCGTCTTAGTTTGGACATCTTCTCAGCACTAGACCCGTAAACTTATAACTTATTAAATTCCCCTGTTAAAAGTTATTCCATTTCTGGTATATTGCATTCCAGCAGTTTAACAAATGAATACACTATCACAGTCCTTATTTCTGTAACTGCTCACATGGTTGCAGTTCATATTTATCACTACCATCTTCTACTACCCATTCCATGTTCCCTTTACCCTCAGCAAGCACCTCAGTTGGCCATGATTCTTTACCTGATGGGGTTACCTAAACCTTCATTCCTGAAGTTTCTGGGCCATTGGTAGTCCTACCTGGATTGGGTTGTTGCAGTTTTCTATTGACTTTAATTACAGGGCATGGTACTTTTGAGAGATGCCCTGGGAGATCTCCTGTACTCCAAGAAATTTCCTCTATTGTGTAGTTAGGATCAATCACCACAGCCAGAAAAGCAATCCCCTTCTTTGCTGTTGATTCTGGGGCATGAGAAGCCCAAAGTGGCCAGGTGGCTGTATTAGCTTCCAGTTTAATGGAATCATTGTTGTGTCTCCTGGTGGAAGCACTCCTCCTTCTGGAACTAAGACCTGTAGACCAATAGAGCTCAAGGTTGCAGGGACAAAAATTTTCCTAGTGGATTACTAGGGGTGATAGTGAGTGGTGCAACTCCCATTTCCACCCTTTGATGCTTGGACCCATGAATCCTAAGTATGGGAGAAACAGTGTTCTCCTAGAGAGAACACTGTCCCAGCTCTGTAAGGTACTGTCACCTAGTTGGCACCGTAATTGGGTCTTCAAAAGGCCATTCCACCGTTATTATCAATACAGAGAATGAAAATATAATCAAAACAGAGAATTTCCATGAGCATGTGCCCACTCCTGCACTTCATTTGTGAAGTGAGTTCCTAGATCAGAGCAATGCTGTGTGGAATGCCGTGACAGTGGATAAGGCATTCTCTAAGCCCATGGATGGTAGTTTTGGCAGAAGCATCGGATGCAGGGGAGGCAAACCCATATCCAGAGTAAGTGTCTATTCCAGTTAGAACAAACTGCTACCCCTTCCATGATAGAAGTTGTCCAATGTAATCAACCTGCCAACACGTAGTAGGCTGATTACCTCAGGTAAAGGTGCCATACTGGGAATGAGTAAGGGTCTCTGCTGCTGGCAGATTGGACACTCAGCAGTAGCCTAGCCATGTCAGCCTTGGTGAGTGGAAGCCCAATGTTGCTGAGCCCATACATAACCTTCAACCTTACCGCCAGGCCCACTTTGTTCATGAGTCCATTGGGCAATGACAGGAGTGGCTGGGGAAAGAGGCTGACTAGTATCCACAGAATGAGTCATCTTATCCACTTGATTATTAAAACATTCCTCCTGCTAAAGTCACCCTCAGGTATGCATTCACATGCCAGCCCCCTTCTTCATAAAAACACTTAGAAAAGTAGGAATAGCAGGAAGCTTCCTCAACATAATAAAAGACATTTATGAAAAACCCACAGCTAACATCACAAAGGTGAAAGGCTGAAAGCTTTTTCCCTAAGATCAATAACAAGACAAGGATGCCCACTGTCACCACTGCCACTCAATGTTGTACTCAAGGTTCTAATAAGAGCACTTAGGCAAGAAATAAAAGCATCCAAATTGGAAAAGAAGAAATAAAACTTTCCTGATTTGCAATGGCATGATCCTACAGAGAAAATAATGAAAAATCTACAATAAAACCACTAGCACTAACTGGTGGTGTAACAAGATCAACATGCCAAAGCAAGTAGTGTTTCTATACATTAGTAATGAACAATCAGAAGCAGAAATCAAGAAAATTTCCATTTACAATAGTGATTAAAAGAATCAAATACCTAGGATTACATCTGACCAAGGATATAAAGGATTTATACACAAAAAACTACAAAGCATTGCTTCAAGAAATCAAAGAAGACCTAAATAAATAGAAAGACATTCATGTTTGTGGGTTAGAAGACTAAATACTGTTAGGATGTCAATTCTACCCAAAGCAATTTACAGATTCAAAGCAATCCCAATAAAAATTTCAACAACTTTCTTTGCAGAAATGGAATCAGAAGCTGGAAGCAACAAACTGGGAGCAAGGACCAGGAGACACCAGCCACATGCCTTCCCGCTGACAAAGGTATTCCAGATGCCAGCAGCCTTTCTTCAAAGTCAAGGTATCCTTCTCTGGATGCCTTAATTCGAGCATTTTCATGGACGTAGAACTGTAAATTTATAACTTAACAAATCCCCTTGAGAAAGCCAATCCATTTCTGGTATTTTGCATTCCAGCAGCTTTAGCAAATGGAAACTAAGGGTAAAGCCCTTTATGAATAGCCAGAAACATCTTGAAGAAAAAAAAAAACGAAGTTGGAGGACTCATACTTCCAAATCTTAAAACTTATTACAAAGCCACAGTAATCAAAACAGCATGGTACCAGCACAAGGACAGATATATAGACAAATGGAATAGAACTGAGAGCTCAGAAATCAACCCTCACATTTATGGTCAACTGTTTTTGACAAGAGAGCAAAGATACTCAATTGAGAAAGAACAGTCTTTTCAACTATTGGTGCTGGGAAAATTGGATCTTCACTTGCAAAATGAAGGAGACCTGTACACCTCACACCATACGCAAAAATCAACTCAAAATGGTTCAAAGACCTAAACATAGGAGCCAGAACTATCAAACTCCTAGAAAAAAAACATAGGAAAGCATCTTCAGGACCTTGTGGAGGCTATAGTTTCTTACGACTTTACACCAAAATCACAAGGAATGAAAGAAAAAGTGGGACCTCACTGAAAATAAAAATTTTTGGCCTCAAAGAACTTCATTATGAAAATAAAACACCTATACAATGGGAGAAAATATTTGGAAACCTAAGTGGATATCTGATAAGAGTTTAATAACCAGAAATTATAAAGAAATCCTGCAACTCAACAAGACAAACAACCCACTTTAAAAATGGACAAAAGACTTGATTAGACATTTCTCCAAGGAAGATATACAAATGGCCTAAAAGTGCATGAAAAGATGCTCAATATCATAAGCCATTAGGGAAATGCAAACCAAAACCACAATGAGGTACCATCTCACACCCAACAGAGTAGCTACTATTTAAAAAATGGAAAATTACAAGAGTTGGATATGGAGAAAAAGGAACACTCATACATTGCTGGTGGGAATGTGAAATGGTATAGCTGCTGCGGAAGGCAGCTTGGCAGGTCCTCGGGAAGGTAAGTATAGAATTACCAAATAACCCAGCAATCCCATTTCTAAGTATATACTCGAAAAAAAGAAAGTCGGGACTCAGACACATATTTGCACACTGATGCTCACTGTGGCATTATTCACAAGAGCCAAAGGGTAGAAACAACCCAAGGGTCCATCAGTGGATTAATGGATAAACAAAATGTGGTTTATCCATACAGTGAAATATTATTTAGCTATATACATATATAAAAATGAAGTTCTAATACAGGCTACAACATGGATGAACCTTGAAGACATGTTGAATGCAGTAAGCCAGACACAAAATGACAAATATTTTATGATTCCACTTATCTAAGGCATCTAGAATAGGTAAATTCATAGATACAGAAAGTAGAATAAAGTTTACAGGGCCATAGGAAAGGGAGGGAAGGAGAATTATTGTTTAATGGGCACAGAGTTTGTTTGGGTTGATGAAATAGTTCTGGGATAGTGGTAATGGTTTCAAAATGTGATGAATGTACCTAACGCCACTGAACTGTACACTTAAAAATGGTTAAAAATGGCAATTTTTAAGTTATGTATATTTTACCACAATAAAAATTTAAATATATATTTATTTATATAAATAAGTACCTATAGGTATAGGGTGTATATTAGAATATGTACGTTAGGGTATCTGGGGAGTATACAAGTTGGGGGTCTTAGGAAAGACTTCCTAGAAGAGGTGACATTTGAGCTTGGTTTTGAAGGATTAGTGAACATTTGCCCAACAGGAAAAGGGTTAGGGGGGGTAACTGAGAGGGCCTGCTAGGAAAGGAGAACAGTGTGCAAAGGCATATGGGGTCGGAAGAGTAGGTTGTTTGGGGGAAGTGTGAGACGTGTGAGGCTGTGAACTGAGGCCCCTGGGGAGCTGGAGTCCCTGGGGTAGGTATGCCTCACTGGAGAGGGAGTTTGGAGAGATTCGGATGGTAGGACAGGGCTGAGGACAGAGTGGGGGTAGGGGCAGGCGGGCCAAGGCTGAAAGCCACAAAAGGCCATTTGGGGTCCTGACTGTAACTCAAGGTGTTCTTGATCCTTCTCATTTTTGTGCCTGGTCCCCAAATAAATAGGGGGAGTCTCACATGGACTCCTGGGGCACACCTCGGGATGACCCTCCAGGCCAACTGGTCCATTCCTTACGCACTAAGGTCTCAGCCCACAGAATGGCATCTAGGCCAGCCTTCATCCTTCCCTCTTGACTATCAAAGATCTCAGAGAATTTGCCCAAGGTCTGGCTGGAATGTAGGTCGGCCCTGCCCTGGGGTCAGCCTGTGACCTGAGCTTCCTTCTCTCCCAGGGCAGGGGAAAAGATACCTTTATTGAGCAGATATACCGAGTGACCCAGAGTCCCTGGGAGCCAGGCCTCAGGTGGGCAGAAAGAACCCAAACAGACAAGACTCCCCGTGCCTAAAGGAGACAAGTGTCCAGCAGGAGGGTGGGCAGCCGGACAACTGGCTGCTGCAAGGCCACCTACTCCCATGAACACAGTAGGGGTGCTGATCAGGGTGAAATAAAATAAAAAATTAAGTTAAATTTTAAAAAGAAGAATATATCGTTATATACATGGAAAGCCGTGCAGTGTTTTTCTATTCCTTGTATGCCTGGCATTGTGCTAAGAGCGTTACAGGACTGATCTCACCCAATACAGGGGACAACCTCATGAGGGAGAAAATGATAGCTCTGACAATATTGGTATTTCAGAGCTTGTTGGGCAAAATCTATTTTTTAAAAGTGGTCCGGATGCATAAAAAAGTAAATTCGGTGAAACTAATATTTACAGTATTTCAAATACAAAAACCTTAACATCATAAAATATCAAGTTAAAACTCACATTCATAAAAACAAATGATTTAGGAAAAGCAGATTAGAAAGCATAGGAATATTATTCAAAAAACAACTCCCTAAACACCATTTCAAAATGAAGAGAATTGAATTAATCATGAAAAAAATTTAAGTGAAATGGTCTATTTCTCTTTAAAAAGGGCCATTTTGAAAAAAAACAACAAAGACATCACAAAAAAAACACAAATACCTCTTAGGAAAAGAAATTAAAAATCCTCAACAAAATGCTTAAAAACCACATCCAGTAACATATAAGGACTATACATCATGACCAAATGTGATTTATCAAAAAGGATTATAAATCATAATGAAATGGAATTCATTCTAAGAATGCAAGGTTAGTTTCACATCCCAAAACCATCTGATATAATACAACACATCAGTAGCATAAAGGGACAAAAACCACACAATGATCTCAATAGACTCAGAAAAGGCATTTGACAAAAATCCATGCCCTTTTATGATAAAAACTCTAAATAAACTAGGAATAGGAGACAACTTCCTCAACCTGGTTCACATAGAAAAGTTGTACATGAATGTTCATAGCAGCATAATTCATATTAGCCAAAGGGTGGACATATCCATCCAGTAATGAATGGATATATAAGATGGGGAAAAGCCATATAATTAATTATACAGCAATGAAAATAAATGCAGTTTTGTTACATGCTACAACATGCACAAAGCTTGAAAACACTGGGTTCAGTAAAAGAAGCCAGTCACAAAGGACCATACATTGTCTGATTCCATTTATATGAAATGAACAGAAGAGGAAAAACCAGAGTGACAGAAGGTAGGTTACTGGTTGCCTAGGGCCTGGCAGGGGAGGGAAGGGGGGACGCATCAGAGGGTGACAGTCAGTGGGTACCAAGTTTCTTTTGGGGGTAATGAAAATGTTTAAAAATTGACTAGTGATGGATGCACACTCTGTGAATATACTAAAAGCCATTCACTGAATTGTTCTTTAAAAGCGTGAATTTTATGATAGATGAATCTTATCTTGATAAAGCTGTTAAAAATAATAAAGCACATGAGCAGTGCCATTATTGAATCCCAAAGTCTCCAGTGACCGCAAAAGCTTTCTGCAGTACTACTCGAGTATACGAAAATGGGTTCAGTCAAACTCCAAATATTTTTGTCTGATTCATCTTCCTTGAAAGGACTATTTACTGAAGGCAAGGCCTGCTCTTCAGTGAGCAAAACAAACTCGCTGCCCTCAGGGAAAATGGACAGACATTAAATATGAAAGTACTAAATGGTAAAAAGTCAGATGAGTGACAATGCTAGGAAAAAGAGCAAAGCAAGAGAGAGAAAACCCAGGGCTGGCAATGTTTCAAACAGGGTGGCTAAGCAGAAGCCTAAAGGAAGCAAAGGTGGGAGCCCATGTTAACCTGGGGATAGAATGGCAAAAGCAAAGGTTTGAGCTGGGCAGGTGACTGCAGTGTTAGTGAAAGAGCCAGGAGGCAGGTGTGGCCAGGCAGGTGAGTGAGAGGGAGAAGGTGGGCAAGGGAGGGCTTGGGGGTGGGCAGACCACGCGGGGTCTCACTGGAGGCCACAGGAAGGACTGTGGCTCCTATTCTACAGGGACAAGAAGGTTTGAGTAGAAGTGACCTGATCTGATTTAGGTTTTAGAGGCACCACTACCATTGTTGTGTGGAAAATAGACCAGGGTGGAGGAGGGTGAGTTGAAGGACCTTTTACCTTCAAATATTTTCATCGCAAATATATGATTTAAGATCTCTCTGAACAAGTTTTTGAGTTATTTTGTAAAGTCTGCATTTGTAGTGCTAGCAAGCTATATTTTCAAGAAAGCATTGGCAGTACATTATTTCCTCCTTTATTTTCTTCACATGTGGACAGAGAGTCCTTATGCCACTTCCGATATCTTGTGTTGATATTCACTTGTTCGGAAAGTCTCTGACCTAGAGTAACACTCATGCTTGCAGTATGAAGTGAGTAGTTTTGCAGGAACTCAATAAGGATGCTGACTGAGATTCACCTGGGGGCAGATCTGTAGATTTATGGAGGGGATATTAGTGTTTCTTTTTCACAGAAATTGAATATTTAAGTCACTGATCTTAATCGCAACATAAAAATGATCCAAACTGCAGATTATTTTAGATAATTAATGGCATTACACCAACAAAAGACCAACATTTAAGAACTAGTAATGATTACATGAAGAAGTAATGACTATTATTCATACTTTATAAGTGAGGCTCTCAGTTCCAAGAGATTATGCAACTTGAGAGAGGTCACACAGCTAGTAGGAAGTAGCTGGCCAGGACTTGAACACAAGCAGTTTAAAATGCAAACCTCGGGGCTTCACCACTGCAGTAAAAGTTTTTCAGGCATGATGTCTGATTTGGGCCTTCGGAGGGGTATGGCCCCCACCTCTACACCAGGGCTGGGATGTCCACCCTGGGAAGGGGAGAGCAAGCAAATTAGGACCAAAACTCATGAGGACAGCCTCAGGAGAGGGTGGACAACTAACGTGAGCACTGGATTCAGTCACCTTTGTTTTAAGGAACTTTCTCGGGTCGGGCTCGGTGCCCCAGATCCTAAGTGGGAGGTGGGCTGTGAGCCTGACGCCCACAGAGGGAAAGGGCCTAAGGAGTGGAAGGTCTGGGAGTGTGGGCCAAGTGACTGGCCTGGGATGCTGGCTGGGTAGGAAGGGATGGAAAGGGGTACGAGGCCAGGGTGGAGGGGATGGCCCATGGAGGGTCCCACAAAGCCCTAGTTGTAGGAAGTCCTAGCAATCTTCCCTCTCTTTACATCATAATGAAAAATTACTCACCTTCTCCCTCCTGGAGTGTCCAATGAGAGATGCCAGAGAGACACCCCCAACAGGGTTCCTTGCCCTCCAGGAGCTCACCTTAAGGTGACTTGGACTGGGAGAGTTTAGATTAAAAAAGCATAAGGTCATTGAAGAATAAATATTAAGGTTTTTACTTAGCCAAAAGCATTTATGTGTATTTTAAGAGTACATGAGTTATGAGGCAGGCATGTAGAGGAGGAGCCCATGTTTACACTGCAGGGAGAAAAGAAGCCAAAGCCGTGTGCCCTTCAGCAAGTCAGTTCTTCTCTGGGCCTGTTTCCATCCCTGTAAAATAAAAGATGTGGAAATTATATATGTAAAGCACCCAGAATGACACCACAATGGGTGCTCAATATATATTATTATGTGGCAGGGAAAGTTAACAAACATTTCCTTGTTTAATCTGTACAACCCCAAGGAGGGAGGTATGGCCATCCCTTTCTATAGACAGCAAAACTGAGATGTTAAAGAGACTAACCAACTCGCTTGAGATCACACGGCTAGTGAGAGACAGAGCCCAGATTAACGGAGCCCAGGGTAAGTCTGGGTCTATCCGATAGCCAAGTTGTTTTATTACTTAGAAAGAACAACAAACAAAAACTATATTTATAGCTGCTCTGTCAACCCAGAACTGGGATAATGCTTAAAGTTTAAAAGTACTGTATAAGTGTAAAATACCTCGCTATGTACATTGTAAGAAGATTCTATAAGTTTCTTTAAAATTGTGCTATAACCCAGTAGGGCTTGTCAACATTGGTGGACTCCACGGTAGGGATGTCTAATATAACCACAACCTCAATTAGGAACCTGAGAAATTAGCAGCATGATTCATTGTCTTGGAATTTGAATCATCTCCAGGACTTTGTATTAGACACTGGAGTCTTAGATTTTACACCAA
Organism: Myrmecophaga tridactyla; assembly: GCA_004026745.1. Classification (NCBI taxonomy): domain Eukaryota; kingdom Metazoa; phylum Chordata; class Mammalia; order Pilosa; family Myrmecophagidae; genus Myrmecophaga; species Myrmecophaga tridactyla. The sequence continues at coordinate 8,635 of PVIY010046057.1, read as the reverse complement.
AAGCATGAACAAAAGAAAAAAATACATAAATTCAACTGCATCAAAATTTAGAACTTTTGTGTAAAGGACAAAACCTACAGAACGGGAGAAAATATTTGGAAACCATAGCTCCAATAAGGGTTTAATATCCAGAATATATAAAGAACTCCTACAACCCAACAAGAAAAAAGACAACCCAAATGACTCAAGGCCAAGGACTTGAGTTTACATTTCTCCAAAGAAGACACACAAATGGCATTAAGCATGTGAAAAGATGTTTAACATCATTCCATTTCCTATTTCCATTAGGAACATGCAAATCAAAACCACGATGCAGGTATCACTGAATAGCTACTAGAATGGCTTTCATTTAAAAAACAATATAAGTGTTGGTGAGGATGTGGGGAAATAGGAACACTGGTGTGTTGGCAGGAATGTAAAATGGTGCAGCTTCTGTGGAAAATAGCTGGGCAGTTCCTCAAAAGTTAAACATAAAATTATCATGTAACCTACAATCCCAATTCTAGATACACACCTGAAAGTACTGAAAGCAGGGGCCTGAACACGTATTTTCACACTAATGTGCATAGCAGCATTATCTGCAATTGTCAAAAGGGAGACAAGCGTCCGTTAACAGACAATGGATTAAAAAGATGTGGGATATCCATACAATGGAATATCGTTCAGCCATAAGAAGGAATGAAGTTGATACACGCTACAACATGGATGAATCCTGAAGATACCACGCTGGGTGAAATAAAACACTGAAGATGGTAAGACACAGGAAATAGTTAGAATATGCAAATTCATGGTAAAAAAATAGAAAACAGGTTACCAAGAGTAAGGAAGGGGGTGGGAAATGGGTAGTTAATGTTTAATTAGAACAGAGTTTGTTTGGGGTGCTGGAGAAGTTTTGGTAACGGATGGTGTTGACAGCACAACTTTGTGAATGTAATTAAACCACTGAATTGTGTATCTGAAGGTGGTTGAGATGGGAAAATTTATGTCCTATACGTTACCACGATAAATTTTTTTTAAGTCATAGAATTGTACAAAAGAGTGAACCAACCCTATTGTAAAGTATGGACTATAGTTAGTAAGTGCAATATCGATCAATTTTAATACATGTGTCTCATTAATGCAAAATGTTAGTATCAGGGAAAACTGTGTGTGAGGGCGGGTATATGGGAACTCGGCAGTTTCTGCATGTTTACTCTGTAAATCTACAATTGCTCTAAAAAATCAATTAAAAACAAAAAAAAAAGACTCCTCACGGCCTACCTGCTTACTATTGCTATACAAAAAAATCCGCGCCAGGATTAAATGTTTTCCCAGCGCAACGACTTCTGCGAGGCGCGATGAGCCGACCCTTCAACACCTCAAAAACCCCACTACCCGGGCAAGGAGTAGACCCTGGAGGGCAGAACTCACCTCTGCATCCCAAACCCTGACCCCCCAATCTCACCCCCTTCCCAAGTGCCATTCTCGGCGGGTGCGCACCTCGGGGCGGTCTCTGCCCCGGAGGCGGTGGCCCTCAGGTTGGAGTTCCCGGGCGCCCTCTAGGCCAGGAAAAAGGGCTGTCGCAGCGGGGCCCCGCGGAGGCCCCCCGGGGTCCCTGCCAGGGCTGGGCGAGGAAAGCGAACCCTCCGCAGAGCGCGCGGCGGGCCCGGGGGTGGGCCCGAGGCGAAGCGGCAGAGACACCCTCAGAGAACGCGGAGGGGCGACGAGAGGTTTCCGAGGGAGGGCAAAGCCGGCGTGCACGGGCGGGGCGGGGCCGAGGGCAGTGGGCGGCCGCGGGCGAGGCCACCCCGCTAGCACACAATGGGCCGGGGCAAACGTGCGGCCGCACCACGAGGCCAGGAGGGCGCGCCGGGGCCAGGAGCGGCCGGTCGGCCCAGGCCGGGCGCGGCGCGGCGTGCGTGCGCGCGCGCGCGCGTGCGTGCATGCGATTTGCGATCAGGCGGCGCAGCGGACAGCCCCGGCTGCGGGGCGGGGGGGAGTTATATTACGGGGTCCTTCCTCGCTCACCCTGGTTCCTCTCGGAGCGGAGACGGCAAATGGCGGACTTCGATACCTACGACGATCGGGCCTACAGCAGCTTCGGCGGCGGCAGAGGGTGAGGCGGGCGTGCACCGAGCCCGGTCGGGCGCGGGGGACGGGCGGAGCTGGGGGCGGTGGCCTTCCCGCGCCCCCCCGGTGCGGTGAGAGATAGGGGCCCCGCGGAGGCCTGGGAAAGGCGCTTGGAGGGTCAGGGCCTGGAAATGGCGCGCTCGGAGAGGGGGCGGCGGCGGTTAGGTTGCGGGGATCTTGCTTGCGGGGTGGATGCCTCCCTTTACCTCCCGCCGAGGACAACGTGTGGTTTTCCTCCTGCCTCGCCCGGGAGGCCAGGCTGCGGCGGCGTTGAGGGTCCGGGAAGACGAGCTCCCGCTTCCAACCCTGTCTGCCAGTACGTACAGCCGAGCCAGCGCGGGGCTCTGCTGCAACGCAGGGGCGTGGGGTCGCGGCCTCCTGTTGTCCACCTGCGCTTCAGGCGCCCTAGCCTCTTCGTCCTGAGGCCAGAAGGCTGCGTAAAGTCGGAGGCCATGAGGGGCGATTTCCTTCCCCTCGCGAGTGAGGCTTATTTGGCCGCTTCTACCCGGGATTGGCCGGATTCACTGCGGGTGGGGGGGATATACCAACGAAAGCCAGCGCATCAGAGCCTGTTTTTTAGGTCTTATGGGACAAAGTGCCTTGTTGACAGATACGACGTGCTTGCTGGCCGAAGATCTTTTTTCTCCTTAGTTTCCCGTTCTGACCTGGAGAACGAATCGCTTTTAGCCTCGTTCTGATTCTGTTCAAATGCAGAAGACTATGTACGATTGTGACACTTTGTTTAAAATACCAGTTGTTGACTGGAGAATAAAAAGCTCATGGTATTTAAGGCCAGGAACCCGCACTGGATTTTTTTTTTAATACAAGTTACCTCGTAACAGAATTTATAAGATGAGTTATAAACATCTTACTTTTGTCAAGGACACACTTTGGCCCTTGTAATGAAAACAAACGGATTGCTTTCCTAGGATAACACCAATAAATAGAGCCTACTCAGGTGCTCAGTTGTCTGGGTCACGACCCGAAAAGTATCTTTGTTTGCTGAGGAATGATCATTTTTAATGCCTTGCTTAGGAAGTAGCTCAAGCGAAGGCTTGTTTTGGTGCGGTAGTGTATTCATGACATTATAACGTGAATGCTGGGGAGATGGAGCCACCCTTTAATTTCAAAGACTATTTTATTTGCTAATAAAAAAAGAAATAGGTGTTGGATGACATGTAGAATTACTGCCTTTGGGGTAGGTTTCTAGTCGTCAAAATTGTGCTTCAGTCATCTGGAATCTAATGACTAATTTTTCCCCCTAGTTTCAGAAACATTCAGAAGTAACCAGAAACTTATCAGCTTAAATAGAGTGAGCTTCAATTTAAGCATATTCAAGGGCTGTTAGTTGTAGTGGAACCTTTTTTTTTTTTTTTTCTCATTCTGCCTTGAGACAAAATTTGTCAGCCCTTCTAGTGACTTCAGGTGTTCAAATTGAACTTTGAGTGCATGTCATCATGTTGACAGTTGGGAGTGTCTTATTTATCAATAATAAAATCTCTTTTAAGATGTTATTCATTTCAGATATCAAAAGGCAGCTGAAAATGTTAGTCATTTGCCCTGATGTACTCCAAAAACGAACTAGTCGCTAGCCCCCTATGTCTCCTAAGCTTCTTAATATAAGGTCCTTTTTTTTTTTTTTAGCTTGTTTTATTGTATAGTATAACATATATACCAAGCAAAGAAATAAAAAAGCAATAGTTTTCAAAGCACTCTTCAACAAGTGGTTACAGGACAGATCCCAGAGTTTGTCATGGGCTACCATACAATCCTCTCATATTGTACCTTCTAGGTGCTCCAGAATATAGGAGGCTAGAGGACTTAAAATACTTTTTTATCATCTCAATACATTTTTTTCCTTCTTTTTTTGTGAGCAATAGCATATATACAAAAAAACTATGAATTTCAAAGCACAGCACCACAATTGGTTGTAGAACATATTTTAGACTTTGACATGGGTCACAATTTCACAATTTTAGGTTTTTAATTCTAGCTGCTCTAAAATACTGCAGAATAAAAGAGATACCAGTTTAGTGATTCAGCATTCATATTCATTTGTTAAGTCCTATCTTCTGTGTATAATCCACCATCACCTTTGATTTTTCCATACCTCTCTTTGGGGTTGCTTGGGCTATGGCAGTTCTAAATTTTTGATATTGGAAGGGTCTGTCGCTAATATGGGGTAGGGAGATGAAACTATCTGATGGTCTGGAGAGGCTGGGCTAGCTTTCAGGACTTATCTGGACCAGGAACCCATTTGGAGGTTGCAGGTCTCTGGAAAGTTACTCTAGTGCCTGGAACCCTTGTGGAATCATATATTGCCCTAGGTGTTCTATAGGATTGACTGAAATGGTCCCAGTTGGGGGTTGGCAGTTTATGATGGGTAGCAAGGTCTACCTGAAGCGTGCATAAGAGCAACCTCCAGAGTAGCCTCTCAACTCTATTTGAACTCTCCTTGCTTTATTAATTACACTTCTTTTCCCCCTTTTGGTCAGGATGGAATTGTTGATTCCACAGTACCAGGTCTGGATTCATCCCTGAGAGTCATCTCCCAGGTCGCCAGGGAGACTTTCACCCCTGGATGTAATGTCCCACGTAGGGGGAAGGGCAGTGATTTCACTTGCAGAGTTGGGCTTAGAGAGACTGAGGCCACATCTGAGCAATGACAGAGGTCCTCCAGAAGTAACTCTTAGGCATGCCTATAGGTAGTCTAAGCTTCTACTCTACGTACATAAGGCTTGACAAAAGTAAGCCTCATGATTGAGGTTACAAAGTCCCTTTGACTGTTAAGTATCTTCTGACCTCCTTAGAATTTTCCATTTGACTTCATATTTATGTAAAAGTACAAAGAAAGTATTTCTCAGTTTACTGAAAGTGATTTGGTCGTGATGATTTTAGTGTCTGAAGTGGGTGAGTTAACGTCACAGAGGTCTAAACGTGAAGTGGTGTGATAATGGAAAAAGCTTTCATATCTTAGAGTCACTTTTTAATTTGAACAAATCAGGAGTTACCTGTTATGGTGAACTCTGAAATTTGGCAGTATGGTATTATAGTTGACCAGATACCCTTCAGTGATAATTTTGGTTATTTGGGTTATAGTCACATCAACAAACCTCTCAGTGCTTCAATATATAGCACATTGTCATCTATAGTATGACCTTGTATTGCTTTGGTACATTTGTAAAGTATCTTCCCCTTAATCTAAAATTCCTTAGACTAGGTTATAGGTCTTAACTCTAAGCCACTTCGGTCATAGGTTAAACGAATGGTAGGTTTTAATGATAGGTTTCAGACTATTATAGTCTGAAAACTTAGTTTTAATCAGTAATTGTACAATCCCTGTAAGTCTGTTTTTCAATTATCAGAGCAGCTGTCAGGAAGCAATATTGAATGTCTTGAGGAGTTAACAGCTACTTTTGTTTTCCAAGCTTATACTTAGAGGTGTGTTGAATGTTCCGGCAAGGAGAGAACCAGGGATTTAGCTGAGTCTTGTGGGACTAGGGCCTGCCATCTCTGTCTAAATTGCTAAACTTATATTTTAAGACTTAAAAAATAGGAAAGAACAGTATGTAAAAATGCCAGCTATTTCCACTTATTCTGAAATAAGCTTCTTCTAAAGTTGCCTTTACCTGTCGAATGTCGAGTTGTTTGGGTGTGTTGTCATAAATCCTGTGTCCCACTAACATTACCAGGACCACCACCACCACCAGTTCTTGATTCTAGTTCTTTATCATCTGTGTAAGGTTTACTGAGTGATTTCTGGGAGACAGTTCAGACAGGTGCCTGGCTTTGGAATCAGATCACCCTTTGAGTGTCAGCTCAGTCACATGTTAGCTGTATGAGCTGGAGCAAACTGCCTTACCTCTCTGAGCTTCATTTTCCTCCTCATCTGTGACATACAGACTCCTCTAGGGGTGTGGGGAGGATTACATGAGATATGTCTGAAGTGTATAGCACAGTGTCTGGTATATAGAAAATGCTTAATAGTACCTTTGATTTATGATAGTTTTATGTCTTAAAGTATTTCCCCCACTTTAGATTGGTGGGAGTGGGAAAAGTTCTGTTGAATAAACAGAAGTGAGTTACTCTTTTCCTGGCTATTTCTAAAGCCAGGTGAGAGAAATCTGTTCATTTTATTTATATAACTAATGTATTTTAAAGGAGTACTAAGTAATCAGTTACTTTAAATAATTGGTTCGATACAGACTTTTTGCCTAGAATATTTAATATAAATGCTTCTGAGATTCTAAAATCCTTTGTATGCTTCTCTTAATTAAAAATTTCAAAAGTGTTTCTATTAGAAGTTAACCTTTAGGTTGTGGGAAGACTCCACACAATTTCAGAGAGTCTTCCCAGAAGCTTGTAACATACAAAGCTGAATGCTTGAGTAGGTACCAGTTCAAGATAAGACTCCATCTTCTAGTTTCCAGATTCCCCTAAAAATCCAAGGGAGAGTTGGACAAGCACACATCACCTACCTCTTTGCCTTTTATTGTTTGTACATTTAGTTAGACCACCAAGTAAGTGTGATTGCATGATTTTAATAGAACTTAGTGACTGTCATCATGTCTGTCTTCTTTTTTATAGGTTCATTTGATGTTTTCCCCATGGCATGATTACTGACATTTTCCATCTTGGTCAGAACCAGGACCCTCTGACTGTGCTCTGGGGTGTTGATACTCCCCTTAGAACATGGTGCCTTCAGCTAGGCACTGTCCCCAGTGTGGGATTGTCTGGAGCTATGATCTCCCTTGTTTTGTATACTCTTCTGTTATTTAATGTAGTCAGTTGCAGTTTGGGAGCCTTTTAATAATTTTTCATTAACTAAAAAAGCCTCTGAGCCTTTTCTTTGTGCAAACTCAAACTTTTTGATCTGAAAACCTGTTCACATCCTTAGAAATAATTAAGGACCCCAAAGAGCTTTTCTGCTTAGGTGGATTATATCTATCTATATTTACGTTATTAGAAATTGAAACTGAGAATATTGAAAGAACATTCGAAATTTGTTTATTAAAATAACCATAACAAACCATTACATGGTAACATTTTGTGAAAAATAATCATTTTCTAAAACAAAAAAGGTTTGTGGTAATAGTGTCATTGCTTGATATTTTTGCAAACTTTTTGTTGTCTGGCTTTATAGTGACAGCTGGTTTCTTATACCTACATCTCCATTCACTCTGTTGGCATATACAAAGAAATATGGCCTTGTACAGATTAACTAAGTTGGGAAAGGGAGCAGTATTTAATAGCCTTTTAGATAATTGTGGCCATTCTTATTTGGTACTATACCAAAACTTGACAAGTGGTACTTTCTTTAAAGGCTAGTTGCAATGTGGAGTCTGAAACCTTACCAATGAACTTTTTATACTGTTACATTAAAATTGATTGCTTTATCTTGCTCCTTTGAATGGCTCCTTTACCCAGTGGTTGATTTTATAATCAATCAAAATAACAGTGTAATGACCATGGTGCATTGGTCATTTGGAGAATATCAGGTCACTGAGTGATACAGCTCTTCCAACATCAGTACATTTCCTTCTACAGTATCAGAAATCACATTCGTTAATTTCACTGGTGTAATCAGAAAAGTCTGATTGGGAGGTTGTCAAGCTTATGTTTGTAGAAAAAAGTTTTCCAGTATTCTAATTTTTGCTTAAAAGCTCCAATTTTGTCATTGGCAACAAATACTGTTTTTGTTTACCTTGAAGGGAAAGTTCATTTCAATCATTTTGGAAAAAATATCTACCTTATACCCAAGCCTGAATAACCATAGTTTGTTAGTCCTTTCAGATAAAAATGGTATTCTGTGAAAAGAGCAACTAGTTCAACTTGCAACTTAATTGGACAAGTGTTTTTCCTGGAGACAGCCATTAATACTTTTATATGCAGCAGATGTGATTTAAGTGTACCTTCCCATTTTCTAACATAGAATATTGAAAAACATGTATTTGGGGGTCAGGATTTAATAAGATTTTATAATTAGTACTGCTTTGTGAAGGCACTTTTTATCCAAGCTGGCTTTTTTAGTATTGTGAGTGCCTGGTAGTGATAACGTACAGTGAGTAATAAAGTACAGTTTGGTGCCACTACTTTGATTCCTGCTAAGGCCATTTTCAAGATCAGCACAGGTTTCTGCACTCCCTGCTAAATCTGAAATATCATGAGCTCCTCTGGAAAACCATAAGGCATCAACAAAGTAGAGCCTGTAATGGAGAGACTAGCATATTCACCCCCCATGTCCATCACCCAGTTTTAACTTTTTAAACATTTTGCCCTTCCTGTTACATCTGTCTCTCTCATTTTTGCAACAGGGTGATAAGAGTGGCTAGATTATTTTAAAGCCATTTCCAGTTATCCTGTCATTCTTCCTTAAATACTTAACAATACTTTGAATATGTGTTTGTCACAGATAAGGTTTTTTGTTTTTTTTTTTAAACTTTTTTATTAATTAAAAAACTTAACAAAAGAACATTAATATATCATTCCATTCTACATATACAATCAGTAATTCTTTTTTTTTTTT
>PVIY010046056.1:0-18696 GCA_004026745.1 Myrmecophaga tridactyla | reverse complement strand
AGTTTCTTTCTTTATTTATTTATTTATGCATGGACAGGCACCGGGAACCGAACCCGGGTCTCCAGCATGGCAGGCGAGAAGTCTGCCTGCTGAGCCACTATGGCCCACCTGAGTAGAGTTTCTTTTTCCAGGGGTATACCTTGTCTGTCTTTATAAAATTGTCTGGCGTATAGTAAGCTCTTCCCTTGGTGGTGTGAGGATTAAATGACATAAAAGCTATTGTGTACCAGGTAGGGTACAATTGAACACCTAACTTTTACATCACTTAGTCCTCACAACAACCCAAGGAGGCAGGTATTATTGAAAGCATTCTACAGTTAAGGAAATCCGTGCTCAAAGAGGTCAAGGAGCTTGCCCAAGAACATGCCTCATGCAAGCCCATGCTCTTTCCTTTATGCCAAGCAATGGTGGCATACCTGTAGCACAAACCATGCAGACCGGTATAGAGTGAAGAAGAGACTCGGTCACTCAAAGACATTTCTAAGAGGCAGGGTGCCCCAAGACAAAATGGAGAAAGGGAGTCTTTGCTTGGATCTAGTAAGGGACATTGGAGGGTGAGTGGCTGGTGAGGGGAGGGCATGGATCAAGGGAGGGAGGTGAGGGTGCTGGACAGTCTTACACTCCCAGGATTCTCCTCCAAGCAGGACCCAAGCTGTGAGTGGAAGGAGTAGGGTGGGTTACTCTGTCTCCATGCTCCCTGGAGTGCCCTGGGGATCAGGCTTCCCCACAGGCCTACAGGATGCCTCTACCAACACATTCTCAGGCAACCTTGAAGCCAGTGAGGAGAAACCAAAGGTCTTGTCTGACCTGCTGTCTTCCTTCAGGTTCAGAAACACAGGTAGACCAGGAGCAGAAAAGGGGACCTTGACTCTTGTACCTGGGTTCTGTTGAGGGAGTGCTCTCCGGAAAAGGGCAGCCTGTACAGGGTGGGCCCCGGGGAAATGGTCTAAGCAAGTTTGTGGTTTTATCTAGAGATTAGCTTCAGCCTCATCTCACTGGAGCAGGAATTGCACCACCACAGAGTTGGCCCCTCATTAAAGTCAGGGGCCTGACCCTTTGTACCTCCACATCAGTCTGTCACCAGCTAGGGGCTGCCCCCGGGGTAGGGGCATTGCACCTTCTGGTTTGCATGCCTCCCATTGGCCAAGGGCCATTCTCCAGAGAAGGGAGCTACTGCGAACTGCCATTAGCAGCCCACACTCATAGGACCTGGGAACCAGGGCACCGGGCCACTTAAAGGAATCTGGATAGAGCGTGCCCAGCATCCACTCCCCACTCCAAGCTGCCAGCCCGACCTGGAGACAGAAGTTCTGTAGGTAGGTTGGCCACTGCCCTTCCCATCCACATGCAGAGTGCCTTGCTGGGTGGGACTAAACCTCCTGGAAGTTCATTCCTTGACCCTGGAGGAGTGGGGCTTCCAAACAGGAACCTTTCCCATGAGCCTGCCAGTCTGGAGAATTACCCCACTCATTCTTCTCATAGCTCATTCCCACTATGTCCATCTGCTGCTGGGGTCCCCCTCTGTCTCAGTCAAAATTTATTTTTCTTGTGAAGCCCAGAATGTTGACTTTGGTGGCATTTATCATGCACAATTTCCTTTTTTGTAGGACAGCCAACATCACGACGTCCAGATTATATCTTCTGTTCACAGTCTTTATCACCCTTCTTGGTTCAGATGTCCTCCACATTCCCTCTGAGCTCCTGCCCAACCCTTCCCTCTAAAATCCTGTTACTACTTAACCAGAGGTCAAGGTTTCTTTGGGTAAAGAACAATGAAAAGGCCATTGTCTGAATGCTAAGGGAGTGGAAACTGGTGGTGTGTTTGATACGAGACCCTCCTAACACTGGGCCTTTCCTTTATGGTCAAGACGAAAAGAAACCAATGGATGCGGACTTTTTGTTCTTGCCTTTAGACTTGAAGGATTAGTCATAGGGTCATTTTGAAATTATTCGATCCAGAAATAACTGATTAACATTTAACTTTCTGAATGAGCAATTACTCAACAGCTATGCCAGTGGGTAAATATTTACTCATCATCTATTCTAAAGAGTGAATGTCAACTTGAGTCAAACAGTTACTGGTGTTGGTTCTTCAATAATGGAAAAGTGAATTTATGTAGCTGTAAGAGCTCTGGTTTCCCGCCGGATGAGGACTGATGGATGTGCAGAGCTCTGAGCGGGGCTTAAATTACAGATAATTTACTCACTTACTCCTCTCCCTCCTCCTTCTCCTTCTCCTCCTCCAATAAAAAAAAAAAAAGAAAAGAAAGAAAGCTGAAGATTTGTTGCACTCACCACTATTTATTGAAATCTGGGAGCCCCAAATCTCGCAGAGTCTAATATAATAAATCAACCCAGTTTCTCAATCTGTAGGTCTGTGTCAGCCTTCTGTTTACCACGAGATGGCCTGTTTCTTGTCACTATCGATGCAAGTCACGGCACGGGCAAAGCCAAGATGAAGAACGGCTTTTCTTGTCACGTTCTTGTAATTGTTCTTCCTTGGAACTGGGGAGGAGAGTCCCATGGCTTGGGACAACTTGTCCAGCATGGAGAGAGTTGGCAGCTTCCAATTTCTTGGCTTGTTTGTCTACACTGCAGCCAAGGGAGTCATTCAAATAATCCCAAACATGCCCGCATGGACTCAGAGCACAAAGGGCCTGAAGGCTCAGTCAAGGAGAGAATGCGTAGCATTTCTGAGACTTTCCATTCACTTCCAACAAGTATATTGTAATCAACAGGCAGGAAACCAATTTAAGAGTGGAAACATGAACTCAGGTGAGAGGTCAGCGTCAGGGCCGGGGGCTTTGAGGCCAATACACCAGGCTGTGTCTTGTCATGCGGAGAGACGCCGAAGTTCAAGACACCTGCCCAGGGAAGCCCTGAGAGAGGCCTGGGGTGCCCAGGCTTGTGGAAAGAAGTTGAGGAATCTGGAACTTGGTGCATTCGTCAAGGTCGGCTACGTGCTCTACCAACCGGCCCCAGGTGTCAGGGCGTCACACCACTTAAGATTACTTTCTCGCGCGGGTCTCATTCCCGAGGTGGTGATGGACTGTGTTTCAGGCAGGTATTCAAGGACCCAAGCTCCTTCCATTTTGTGACTTGACAATCCCCTGCTGCCTGGGAGGCCAAGAGAAAGCCTGGAGGGTTGTAGGGAGCCTCTACGGGCTGGGCCCTAGTCTATCTGGGTGCCCAAGATGTAAAGGGAAATGGTTTGGGTAAGACTTGCCAGTCTTTGCCACAGCCGGTTTCAAGAACCTGAGTCCATTCTTCTTAAAAAAAAAAAAAAGAATGGGGGTGGAGGGCTGAGGAGACGCTTCTTCAGCAAGGACTTGGAAGAGAGCTAGAGAAAGAGCACAGAGAGAGGGCAGGCCAGACACTAGTTAAAAGTTAGTGGGCTACTCCAGGAGAGTTGCCAAGTTAGAGTCGATTCACTTACACCCGTACAGGGAGAGAAAAATCGTTCTCATTTGGCTTTATTTTTTTTCAGGCACAGGCTTTAGAGGGTGAGTTACACTGACTAAAGCAAAGGATGAGATCAGAGGGAAGTAGGCTTTGATTGAGGACCCAGCTGTGTGAGGAAGTAGCAGGGAGAGGAAGAGTGGGTCGAGCTCCACTGCGGGGACCCGGTCGCGCCGGACTCTGTCGGGTGGCCGTGGAAGGGACGACTTCTCGGGCTTCTCGTTCGCTAGGCATGGGCAGGGAAGGACAAACCGGACTGAGAGAAGGTGCCAGAATGCACGCAGGTTCGTTTCTGGGAGGGGAGGAACACTCCTCCTCAGCTCTCTCTTTATTTCCTTTTTCTCCCTGCCTGTGAACGCAGCCCTGACCCGGTCAGCAGTCTGGGGAGGAGGCCCGGGCCGGAGGGGAAGGTTCTGGCAGGGGCCGGGAGCCGAGGCCGGGGCTTAGGGCCTGCCCGACCCAGCAAACAGCATCGGGGGCTCGGGCTGGGCGTGGGCCCTGGTGCCGCTCCCGGCTGGATCGTTCTCTCTCTCCTCAGCGATTCCCACACACCCTCTGGGGCGGGCGCTTTTGTGGCAGTTTCTGGCAGTCCCCAAGGCAGCTCGCTGTCAAGGCCCTGGACCCGTGCCCAGGAGCCTGTTGGAAGTCCAGACTCCTAGTCAAGAAGAGCAGAATTAACTGGCCGGGCGCCAGGATGATATTTTCCCTCATAATCGAGAACTCTGCCTATGAAATAATAAGTTCAACTCCTTTCTTAGTTGTTGTTTGTTGTTTTTAACTCTTCTTCGGTCTCTTTTAGATTAATGATCTTTAAAGGACATTAAAAAAAAATGTATCCCCCCCCACACACACACAAAAGAAAGCTGCTTTATTTATTTAGTAAGCAGTTACATGGTGCTTACTCTGTGCTTTACGCTATTCTAAGTGTTACATAAATATTAATTAACTCATTCGATCCTGGCAAGAATCCCGTGACGCAGGTACTATCATTGTCCCCATTTTACAGATGCGGATACAGAGGTAAAAAAAGGTGGGGGGTTAATTCCCCAGGGTCATGCAGCTTCTAGGTAGTAAAACTGGGATTTGACCAAGCCAGTCTCATTTCTGAGTCTGGGTTTGCAACTTCACAATGCACTCTCTTTATATGTTCTTTCTCTAAAGAAAATGTGGATTGCTTTGGTAAAAAGGTGTAACACACATATAGAAAAAGACACCAATCCTAAGTGTACGGCTCAGTGAATTTTCACAAACTGAATACACCCAAACGAGCAGCACGAGGCTAACTCTCAGCCCGAGTCTGGACTGTTTTTAAATTGTATAGAAATGGAGCCATGCTGTATGCGTGACTTTGTGTCTGGCTTCTTACCCCCTGCATTGTGTTTGAGACTCTCTCCATGTTGTTTGGTATACTTCAAAGTTATTTGTTTTTATGGCTGTATAGTATTTCATTCTTTGAGTATGTCACAATCGATTTACCCCCATTCTATAATTAATGGGCATTTTAACAATTTCCAGTTGGGAACTATCTGACGAGCGCTGCTATATCTACATCTTTTGGTGAACACATAGATATATTTCTGTTGGGTATATACCTAGAAGTGGAAGTGCAAGGTCATAGGGTATGCAAATATTCAGCTTTATACTAGACACCACCAGTTTTCCAAAGTGGTTGTACCGGCTTGCACTCCCGGCCGGTGTGGGAGAGCTCTGGCTGCTCCACACACCTGCTAGCATTTGGAATTTTCTGTCTTTTTGTTTCTGACTGTTCTGGCAGGTGGCATTGATTGCACTTTGTAAAGATAGGTTTTGCATTTTAGATTTACAGAAAAGTTGAGAAGATAGTAGCGAGCATGTCTGTATACCCCACCCCCTGTCTCCCCAGTTGCTAACATCTTACACCAGTGTGGCACGCTTGTCACAGCTAATGAACCAATGTTGGATACGTTGCAGTTCAGGTATTGTTTTTGAAACACCAGACACACCTGAGAATTGAGTACCAGTGTTAATGTCTTCTCCGTTCATCAGATTGAGGACGTTAATGTCTTCTATGTTTGTCAAGTTGTCAAAACGAGGTCATGGTTTCCCGGTGCCATTATTAAATGGGACCCGGGGTGGGTTGATGGCTCCAGCATAGTTCTTTGCTAGATAAAGACAAACCCACTGGCTGGGGCAGGGAACGCTGTTACTTGGTGTACACTTGGATGACGATTGCTTTAGATCAGTGAGTCTCCAAAGGTGGCCCAAAGACGCACATGGGGCTCCTGCTAAAATGCCACGTCTTGGACCCCATCCTGCACTAAGGGTCAAAACCTCTGGGGATAGAGACCAAGAATCTGCCTTTTGAACAAGAAACTTCAGGTGGTTCTTGTGCATCCTAAAGTTTGATAACCTTTGTTCTAGAGAGAAAAAAGCAAGCCCAGTAAATGGTACCTATACTATTTTAAATCCAAGGGTTGTATCATCTTCTGGGCTGGGCATCGAGCACTAGGACACTCATTTATTTCACATTGTTCTTGTTTTAATAAAATAAAGGCACCCAGACAGAAAGGCAGCCTGTCAATACCTGGGGCTGAAGGAGGGGGACTCTTGAGTTATGCTTCCCAGGGCATTGACATAGAAGGTTGCTCTGGAAAACATAAAAGATGCAGTTGGTCCCCACGGGGCAAGGAAGCTGAGACCCAGAGTTGAAGCTCTTGGCCCACTTGTGAATTTCAAAAGGAACTTTAATGTCGGAGAGGGTGTGCAGCATAGCAGGAAGAGATCAGTGTGTAAAATATCCCATTGGCAAATTCCAGAAAAGCAGCAGCCAGAGCTAAATGGGATAAGAGACAATGCACATTAATTTATGACGACGTCGTCAATTTAGTGGCATGTTTATTGAAATAGCCCTTCATATTCTAAAAAAAAAATGCACTGGGGTACAGACCTCTGAATCCCTGCAGGAAACGCTCCAAATTCCTGGGAGGAAATGGCGGTCTCAATCCTGACTTTAATTACAAAAGGCAATTATTTTTAGTATTTTCCAGTAGGTCTCAGCTGTCCAGTATTGTCAGGCTCTATTCATGGAGAGGTGGAATTTAGAGAAGGAATGGAGTGGATAGGGAGGAAGAGGGGGGGAGGGAAGAAGAGAGAGGGAGGGAGGGAAAGAAAGAGGGGGAGAGGGGAAGGAGGGGGAGAGAAGTGGAGAAAAGAGAAGAGAATATAAGTGAGATTCTACAAGCTTTTTCACTGTAGTAATATTATCTGCCACAATGGACTGCAAAGCAAAGATTCCCATGATAGAATAATAAGTAATAAACCATAAAAACCCCAGGAACAAATAGAAAGGGACTCTAAAACAAGCAATTTGTCCATCTGGCTTCGGGGTACAGAGATGTGTAAAGCAGCTAGGGAGAAAGTAGGTCGCTGATGGATTCCAATGGAAACACCTGAGAAACCAGTGGGGGCGCTGGTGTTGGAAACAATTAAGAAGTGGTGGAGCCACGGGAAGGGGTGGCATGAGAGGGGCTCGTGGTGACAGGTCAGCGAGGGGGAGGAAGGATGTGGAATTCATTTCTTTTTAAAAGCTGATTGGAAAATCCAACCTTGTAAACTCAGAAGATCAGATGGATCCGGATGAGTGGAGAAATGGGCCCCCCCTCTGCTGCCAGTTATGTGTGGAAAAATCCTGGAGAAGTGGGCAGGTTGGAGCAGAGAGTTGGCTCTGCAGAGTATTTGTCTTTGGTGGGGGATAGAGCACCATCTTGCCAATTACAGGCCAGAAAATGAACATTCGTTCCATATAAAAGTAAAGAGTAAAAAAAGGAAGGAAAATGGTTAAGTGTCCCGGGCATGGCAGAATTGTTTACCACAGATTGCTTACACCTGTTAAATCAAAAGATGGATTTGATGATGGAAGGGAGCAGTTCTTCAAAAAAAAATTGCATAATTATTGGAGGAAGAAGGAGGGCATTTTGTCTGGAGCTGTAAAGGATGTTTCTATGGTGTCTTAGGGGAACTTGCTCGAAATAGTCATTCAGATTGGCTTGGATATTAGCAGTCTCGTGTAGATTTTTAAGTGGCTTAAAAAGCACAGCCCAAAAATGATAATTTATAGAACTATTCCAGCCTGGAAGAAATACAACTGATTGTCTTGTAAGGGTCTGCTCTGAACCGGTGCTTCATTTCATCTCAGCCTCAGTGTTCCAGAAAGAGCCACAAGCTAAAAGCTCTGTAATACTGCGAGAGAGAGCAGCCTCCTCTACATAAAAGGAGATTTAAACTCAGAGGCATTAAGTCACTGTCTAAAGTCACACAGCTTATTGAAAAGCCCAGATCCAGTCCCCCACTGCCGTTATTTACCCATGAGTCCCTTCGAGCTGGTGGCTAGAATATAAAGAAAACCCGATTCCTCCTTCTAGATAATGCAAACTGGGATTCCTAAGGAGAGTCATCGAGAGTCAGACCTCAGTGAGGACACGTTCGAAAAGTAACAGTGTCAAGAGAAATAACATCAGCAGATCAGGGGCAAGCGCTGAGAACAACCACTCGCAACACACACACACACACACACAACCAGAGAAGCAAACCCATATGATTCATCGGACGCTGAAGGCATTCCTTTGGTGCTCTAAGGAATAACCCAAAACATCTTAGCGTCTTCTCAGGAAAGCATTTTGAATGCTTAGAATTGCTAAAAGACAGTAAAGGGATGGAGAGTCACAGGTCTCTGGCTGTGCCTCCAGAACTAGGTGGGGCAAACTTCTGAGGAAGAAAATGGGAAAATGGCCCACTACGCTGTAAGAAGGTAGGCTCCAGAAGGTGCCAGAGAAAGCCAACCAAGAAAAGTAGTGTATTTATTTGCCACAGTTTGGAGAGTAAATATATTGGTAAGATATCTGTGGCCTTGAGTGGAAAGCAATATGGAGTGGTCTTGCATGGATGCTGAAAGTTCCCTGCTGCTTCACTAATCAAGTCAGCTTTGACCTCTCTCTCTCTCTCTCTCTCTCTGAGAATAGAGAATAGAAAGAAAAAACTTCCACAACAAGAAAGCTCTTTACAATACTTCAAGTGGGGTTTCTCCTTAGAACATGAGTCTCCTTGGGATCAACCCAACTACTGTTGATTTACGATCAACTTAGTAAACTTTTAATTTCCATCTTTATATACAAGTGCACACACATTTGCATTTCTTTTCTAAGGAATTTAGCAACAGTGATTCCAGGCTTGGAGGTTTAAATCAAGATAAACTACTTTCCTTCTTTCTGAACAGCAAGATTCAAGAAATATGTCGGCCAAGTGCCAGAACAGTCTCAGACAAAACAGGCTGGTTTCATTTTAGGACAGTGAATTGATACTTGTAACCATTTCAGACTTCTCTCCAAGATATTTCAGGGCTTGGAAAATAGAACAAAAGGAATATGCGTTCTTTTATTCCCTTTCCAGGGTCCACAGCTTCTCATGAATGCCTGCCAAGCCTACTATATAGTTAGACATTTATTCACTCATTCACATTCTCATTGTTTAATGGTTCAAACAAAGAATATGATAAAATAGAGTTTTAAATGCCAAGAAATGTTTCTGGTTTCTGTGATATCATCCTAACTCCATCACTTCCATGCAAGTCATCGAACTCTCTGGTCCTGAATCTATTTGACACCCAACACTAGTGTGTCAGTAGGCAAGGGGCACATTGAGAAACTACCGTAACTTCCTTTGCCCATAGCCTGTGGGACCCAGGGCCCAAGAGGAAAAGAAATTGGCTTGGTTTCAATGACCCCTTGGAAAAGATTTTATCTAAACTACTCAAATGTATCAAAATAGACTGCAGACTCCTTGAGGGCTATGAATTTGCCTCTCCTATGACTTAGTATCTCTACCCCGCTTCATCCTACTCTGAGATCTTAAGACTGTCACTTAGACAATATTTGTGTCCTCATAATGAAATATTTAACCATAAAGTTAAAAGATATTAATTGAGTTAACAATACTGTGCAAATATAAGGTAAGATATTTTATGTATGTACAAATATATGTAATAAGCATTTACAGACACGAATTATTTATAACAAGTGAGGGACAAGTTAAGGGTGCATTATTTTAGTAAAGTGTTTCTCAAATGATATGAAATTTTCAGGATATAAATACGTTTACACACATACACAGATTTCTGTGGTCAAGAAGGTTTGGGAAAACTGGATGGGTTAAAAAAGATAGGTTTCCTCAAGGCAGAATATACCAGTGCCTTTAATATCCTGAAGTGCATTGTAACTCTCTCTAAGAAAAGGATTGAGCATGAAGTATTTCTCAAAGTTGTTTGACCATAGAACTCTATTAACACATTTTCAACTTGGGTTCTATGAAGCACATTTTGGGAGATGCTTTTTAGAAAATAGCATTCTGTTAGAGTAATGCATTGACAGGGCAGACAAACCATGTCTCTAGCACTAAAGAATTTCTGGGACTGCTCAGGGGGAGGAAGGGGATGAGGAGATGAGTTGGGAAGACAAGGTAGTCAGGTAGCTGAACACCTTGAGGCCAGGCATCATGTCATCCTCATTAGCCTCGAGCACAGGTGTTTCATACATGATGATTGGGTGAATGAATGAATGAATGCATACTTTCTGTAAGCTTGAATTGAGCAGAGCACTAGCTGATCTTGGTTATCCTTTGATCCAGAGTCATATTAGAACAAAAAATTCATCCTGAAGATTTGGAGTCCATCACACTAGATAAATGACCACATCAGGCGAGGAAGTACCAGAGCTGATTGACCTTGGGTGTCCCAGAACTGTAGCCTGACCCCAATAAAATAGCCCAAACAATGCAGGTTGGAGCAAGAGGCTCTTGATATCAGTGACCTGGCATGGTCCTGCCTCCCAGTTAGACTTGAGAAAGATGATGGCATGTCTGGCTATGTTTTGAGGAGGGTTTTGAAGCCAGCACAGGGCATATTCTCCCCTGCTCCTACATTGATGTAAAAGGGCATTTGTTCTCAGATGCGGGTCCTGTCACAGCACTTCTAATCTGTGCCTCAATTACTTTGTTATAAAGGACAGACATTTGGGAACAAAAATGTTGAGAGTGCTGTGACAGAGGATGGGGAAGTACATGTTCCATGCAAATGCTAAACTGGGTAAACAGCAAGTCCTGAGACCCTTAACTGCAGGGCAATAAGGAGTTGGTTAACTTTGAGTGCCTTCTCTTTCTTTGGGGTTCATAAGGTTTACCCTGGGAGTGGGTCATGACACTTTCTCACTATTGGTCATCTGTCTCGGCCCTGAAGACCTCTTACCCCTGGTTTTTCCCTTATAAAATTAGCCCTAAACCCAATCCTAATCATTCATCGCCAAGGGAGTGCCATTCCTCTTCGGGTTTCCAATGGCTGCTCCTTTGCCCTCAGGCCTGGGTTGGGGTTCAGCTTCTGGGCATTCTATTTCTGGTCCTGTCAGCAGGGACCGGAAGGCCCCCTTCTTTGGGAGGGTTTGTGACTAAGGGTAAAGGGTTAACATAACCTTTTCCTCCCCTTCTCTGTGGAGATTTTCCAGCCCCGTTGCCCTGGAAACCTGGAAAGATGGACTGTCAGCTGAGTTACGAGACAATATTGCTTGTAGCAAAAATGACCCAATTGTTCAATTGCATCCGGTACAGCAGGATTGTAAATGAATTTTAAATACCTGGTGGGAAGCCACAGCTTTGGGCTTCCCTGAGTGTGCAACTCATTACTGGCGTGTTCCTTAAGGGTCCCCTGGAAACTGTAGTCACTTACAGGAGAAATTAGCTCTCGTGGGGCCTGGGGCTTCTAAGCCAAGATGGACGCTGCACCTCTGATGTACGTCTTATCTGCTTGCTCAGACCATCTAGGATAAGCCTCTCGGTAGTGTGTGGACACCTGCAAAGTTCCTTGTAGAAAAGGGAGCCCTGAGCGCCCTGCCAGCCAGCGGCGTAGCCTGCCTATTGCCTCGTTGCCTTCTGAGTAAACTCACACCAACCCTGGCCCATGGCAGTCTTTTTTTTTTTTTTTTTTGCATGGGCAGGCACTGGGGATCGAACCCGGGTCTGCGGCATGGCGGGCGAGAACTCTGCCACTGAGCCACCGTCGTACTGCCCCACTGCACTTTTTTGAGCCTGAATGTTTTCTTGAATTGAAGACCCCTGGCAGACGTTAGAGCCACAAGACGGAGGGTTTCTTCTCTGTACTTGCTGGGGTGACGTGACATGTTGTCTTCGCATCTTGTTTCAGAACGCATGAGGGTCTAGCCTCCACACCTCAGTTTGCAGTGAGTCATTTCTCCGGCATGGGAGGATATTCAGAGCCCATTTCCATTAAAAGCCCACCCTGTCGATTTTAACTTCCTCGAACAAAAGTAACTCATTGGAGAGGTGAAAAAGGATTTTCACTCCCAGTTTTCCTCAAAAGTTTTTCCATTCTTATTCTTGTATGATATGGCTCATGCTGTTTTTAAATCGCTCAAATAAATTGCACTTCCAGAGCTACCTAACACCCATGCTTCCAACAGCCGGAGCAGATTTGGAGTGTTTTATGTTATTCGGCATATCCATCTCTGCAGCTATTTATAGGTTCATTGGCAGCGATTCATTCTGAGATCCCTGGTTTGGCAGGTTGGGCCCCACAGGAGGCCCTCAACAGCTAACATTTACTGAGCATTTATTATGAGTTAGGCACTGTTCCACAACCCTAGGAGGTGGGAACTATTATTTATTATCCAAATTTTACAGATGAGGCAACCAAGGTACAGAAAAGTTAAGTGACTTGCCCAAGGTTACACAGCTCGTAAATGCCAGAGCCAATGTCCACATCCAGGGCGTCTATTGCAGAGCCTAGGTTTTTAAACAAGCTGTCCCTCTTGATCGTGTAACCAAAGTCAGCTTCAGGAGTGGAGGGTCAAATCTGAGAGTATCTTGGGGCTCCCTAGAGCACTGGGTGCATGCGTGCAGACAGCAGCTCCTCACCGACTCGGCAGGAAGTGGGAGATGTTCTCGTTTCCTGCCTCACAGAGGAAAGTGAAGACAAGCCACCCATTGGGATTCCTCAGCTAACAAATACTTGCTAGGCACCTGCCCTTTGGCCCAGGCTGCCAAGGATTCCCCCCAGGGAACGAAAGGGTCCCCATTCCCTGCCCATAGGGAGGTTCCATTCTAGTGCAGATCCTGGCCAGATTTCCCCACCCCCAAAGATGAGGAAAAAGAGAAACAAGGATAGGAAAATAGGTAGAGTAGCTGAGAAAGAGGAGGAAAGAGAAATGATCTAGATTTTTCTGTTTCCCAGCATGACTCTTTGTGCCACGCCCCAGTCCCCAGCCTGCCAAAGTGGGTTCACCGAGAACACTGCCCAACAGAACTTTCCTCAGTGATGGCGTTGGTGCAGCCACTAGGCCATATGTGGCTACTGAGCAATGGAAATGCGGCCAGTGTAACTCAGATATATTTGAGTTAGGTTTTGGTAATAAAAGTTAAATTCCAATAGCCACATGTGGCTGAGTGGCTACTGTAGTGGAAGCAGAGCCCTAGATCTCCCCTGTCCTGAAACGGTGCATCCTGACCTGAGCCCTATTTTTCTAATTATGTAGGCGCCTATATTTCAGTAAGAACATTTGAATAGGTGGCCGCAGCTGCAACTTTCAAATGTCCACTGTTGGATTCAAACTTAGATCTCAGAACACAAGCCTCCAAACCCCAAATCCAGTCTGCCTCTGCAAAGTTGACTTTCTTCCCACTGCTACCTTCCCTGAACACATTTCCAGAGAGCTGAGTCAAACAGGAGATGCTTCAAAATAATTTTCAAAAAAAAAGGCAAGGAGAAGGTAAGAGAAAGGGCAGGAGAAAGACTGCTGTTGCAGCATCCTACCTATCTTTGTTTCTAAATCTCAGCAGCCTTGAAAGAGAACATTAAGATATCTTTTACTCTTGGGCCTGGCTTCCCAGGTAGAGGTTGCTGTAAATGAAAGCCTGCTTTGTGCGGCTGCACTGAGACTACAGAGACAATGAGAAGCCTTTTTTTTTTTTTTTACATAAATTTGCGTGTGTGCATTGAAACTCTTATGGCTACAAAGCAATCTCACAATTAGCTACTGTTCACCTCCTTGGATCCATAATTAATTAAAAATAATTATGATAACTATTTTTTTAGCCAGCTGTCTACACTCAGGGTAATTACTTGGATCCTGAAGGACTTACTGAGATACCCAAAGCCTTAGTTCCTAACTCGTCTAATCAGCTTGAAACCTGAGCAATTTTTAAAGACTGAATCAGATATGGAGCACCCTTCACTGAAATCTGACCGTTGGGATGGAGCCAAAGTTGAGCTTTAATTGGAATACAGTGGCCCAGCCAGGATTCCAGTGTCAGCATACAAGCCCTACGGTTTTAAATATTGTGGGTATCACTCTTGAATGTAGTGGCCGTGCCCAGCCTCCAAGCAATGAAATGACTTCAGTGAGAAGGCACCGAACCACCCCATCGTTGATTGCTTTAATTCCAAATCAAGTCAGACCAGGAGGGAGACAGGTATGCAAACAATTACCTTACGGAAAAATTTGAGCCAACACTAAAATGGAAGTGTTTGCAAAAAAAGCTGCAGGAGGCCAGAGGAGAAAGTCATTTCTTTGGCGTGAGGGTGTCAGGGAAGCTTGAAGGAGGAAGTGATATGTGATCTGGGTCTTGAAGGATGAGTAGGAGTTCACTAGGACACAGGACCTTCTAAGCAGAGGGAGAAGTCCCTATAAAGCCGCAAGGTGTGAAAGACCAGAGAGAGCAATTACAAGTGCCCTGTGCCTGGAGCATAGTTTGGGTGGTGGTGGTCAGGCTGGGGGGTGCAATAGGAGATTAAGTTGGGGGGGTCTCTGTAGGTGTCATACTCTGAAGTGCTTCTAACACCGTGCCAGAAATAGCCTTAATTCTGTAAGCAATAGGGAGCCTACATAGGTTGCTTGCTCATGTAAGGAAGGGTGGGGTTTGATTTGGAAGGAAGATGACATTTGCAGCCATGTGGCAGTGACCAGAGGGGCCAACAGTGAGAGTTGAGGGTACCACTGGCCTATGGCAAAAGGCCAGGTGATGGGAAGAAAGGAATGGAAAGAGTTGAGAGCCGTTGCGAGGTAGAGTTGACAGCAGTCGGGTTACTGATCACGAAAAATAGGGAGAAAACGAGGACGGTTTGAGGATTTCAGCTTGCTGGATTTGATGGGAGTAGACACATTCTTAATTGAGATGCAGCAGCCTCGGGCAGAAATGAAATGTTCAGCTTTGGAGAGAAGAATCTGAGGTGCTTGTGGGACCTCCAGACAGTAGGTGAAAATCCACCAGCATGTTATCCGAGCCCGGCAGTTGGACATGAAGGCGCCTCTCTCTCGGCTCTGAGTTGTGACTGCTGTGTCTGACTGCCTGTCCGCATACCTTACACAATTGAATCATCAGGGTCCCGTGGTGACTGCAGACTTTCTACCCAAGAAGGACTTCAAGGTGGCCACCTGGCTGGCAGCTGGATTGCATAGGAAGCACATTGCTTTGCTTGAATTGTTCATTACAGGTCTATAAAAACAAGGCGCTCAGAAGAAAAAAGTATAAGATAACATAAATCATTAAAGGACTATTATGAAAGCACAGCTCTTTACCTCGTATATGAGTGATGTGATCAGTTGTCCAAGACTGATCAACACAAATGAAGCAAAACACACACCTGTAGTGCAAATGTGTAACTGCACACTTTGTTCTCGTTAAAAAAAAAAAAGATATTTAATGGGTTTAAAGAGACAGAATCATTATTCATTCATTTGGGGTGATGTTTGGAGGGGGCCATGGGGGAGGATTAACCGCCCTCTCCAGGTCATCCTCCGGTACCCCCATTATTAGACCTTCACCCCCATAGGTCAGGCTGAACAGTTTCTTCTCCGACATCCAGACCTCTCAACTTGGGCCCCCCTGCTTCTCGAAGATCCTGTTTCAACTAGAGAGATGTAGCAACTGGAGCTTTGCTTGTTTCTACGGGATTGGATTCTCCATCCATAGAATTGAGTCACTTATGACTCGTTCACAGGATCCAGCCAAAGTAACTCGGCCCATCCCCCTCCCCTTTATTTAGGCTTTTATTCCCCTTGGCCCGGCCCGAGATAACACTTGCCCCTTTGAAAGGCTGTGAGAAGTCATTGTATGCAATGAATTTAGAGACCTTGGAGAGTCTGTGATCTGCAAATTTCACTCCACATAATCACACAGATCTGTAACCACTACTCATGTAGGAACTTTGGTGAAGTCTGCTAAAGATTACAGCAGATATGCCCATTTAGAAACTTTTACTGGCTACTGTTTTGTTTCAGGATGGCTGGCGGAACCACAAATTGAGCTTAAGATGTATCTTGAAACCCTTTAGTCATGCCCCACATTTGATCAGAATCACTCAACTCCTTTGAAAGTTATTGGAAAACAAATAGGCAGATAAAAGTGAAATGCTGAGTGGCCGCGCTGAAACAGACCCCTTGCTTTGGTTGGTTATTTGATCTCAAACCATATCCTGTCATTAGGCACACTGTCAGATTTAAGAACTAATTCCAGACTTCCATTTATCGGAGGGAAGCCAGTGCACCCAACAAAAGGTGAAAGGAAAACCTACAGATTTGTTCCTGCCCTCTGTGTTACTTTTTCTTCTTCTAGAGGCGACTTCCCTGCATGCAGACCTAGTTTTGCAGGCAAAGGTGCCCTTAAATTATCTACAGCTTTAAGCCCTCCAACTACTGAAATGCCCTGTTTTTATTTTATTTTATTTTTTTTAAATGTAGAGAACAGCTAAGGTGGCAGGATGAGGGAACTGTTTTAAAGTTCTTTTTTTGTTTGTTTCTAATAGAAACTTTTCTGCCTTTTCCATGATAAAGTTGGTTAGCATTGCTAGTTCCACTAGAATTCTGATCCACGGTGAATTTAAGGAAAACTTTGGGACACAATTCTCAGACTTCCAATATTTATGGCAAACAAACAAGAGCCAAATTATCCATAGCCAGGTGGGTAGAAGAAGAGATGAGAGGATCTTTCTCAGGGAGTTAAATTCAGAACTATTGTTTTACCAGCAGAGAGCGCTTCTCTTTGTTCCTCTCCAATGTGTGAAGAGTGGGTCTCCTTGGGAGATTATCCAGATTAGCAATCAGGCAGGCAACCTTGTGAGATGTGCCTGTTTTTTCTCGGGCAGCGGAGAAGCAGTGCCCTGTTAAAGAGCTGTCAGGCAAGCCAGTGATACCACATCTCAGTTGCTGTACGGGTCTTGGACATTTGAAGTGAACCAGAGTTTAATCTTCTGTAAAGTACAAATGCGTGGCTGGTCAGTGAGATTCATTGATAAAATTAATGGCCCCTCCTCCAGTACAATGACAGTTTCTTCTAGGATGGTTTTCTCTACCAGCGTTTCATTATATATATATATATATATACACACATGTATATATTACATATATATATACACACATATATATACATATATATTATATATATGTAAATTTTTATACATGTATATATATGTAAATATATATATATATAAATTTCCAGCACACCGTTTCTACATAGTACCAAACATCACCTAACTGGAACAAATAACCCGAATTAGAATCAGTTGGTTTTGGTCACCGTGTTTACTTTATGTATTTCCCTTGACTTGTGGGTGCTTTTTATCACCGTGGAAAAGTTGCCGTTCGTCTTGTCGAAATACACAAACCACGTGTTCCAAAAAGAAACATCTCTTCTCCATCCCTGCCCTAGACAGCTTTGGTTTCCCTTCTCCTGCCGCTGCCCCCAGCTCTCTTAGTCATTCCCTCCGTGCTCCCACTTCCGAGACCCCACACCTTAGAGGTCCTCTCGGCGCACCCTGCCCTTTGCTTCTCCTTGTCCAGCTGCCGTCCTAATGGGTCTCACTCGGAAACGTCGCTCCCAGCCTCTCTGTTCCTTCCTGGTTGCCACCGCCCCATTGCCCCCAAATATGCTGAGTCTTTTTTTTGCCCATGCCTGGCACCACGGAAATGCACCTTATATGCATGCTCACAGTTCATCCTCACGGCGGCCCTAAAAGGAAGGGATCTCATTCCGAGGCCTATTTTATAGATGGAAAGATACATCCATATGCCATGATGCCCGATTGCTGCATTCTTCTCCCCTGTACACTGAGAATGCCTCGATTCTTCCTGTTGCTGGGCCGGTATTTCCCATGTGTCCTGTACCTTCTTCTCTCTCCCCATCCAAATTCGGCTCATTTCTCCAGACCCAGCTTGGCTTCCACAGCTGGAAGTGATCTCTCTTTAAAGTATAGCTCTAACCACCTGTACCACTCCCTCTGTTAAACTTGAACACACCCTTGCGAGTCATTTTTTCCCCACATGCATGTCTTCTCTCCCAAACCAGATTGCATCCCTTCAGCTGCCCGGGTACGGTGGGGCTGCTGTAGACACGGAGGGGTTGAGTCTTTTCCAACAGTGTCCACTCTTTCCGTCACTCTCCCGCACATCTCGGGGGCCTGGCGCAGGGCAGGACATTGAACCTGAAAGGAGCGGTGCTGAGGGGGAGGGCCACATCCCGCCGCCGGCCTTGACCCTAAGGGTTCCAGGGCTTCTAACTTCCAAGTTCAAGACCCAAATGGTCATTCTTACTAAAGGTAATTACTCCCCCAGATTCAGTGGTTTTTTTTGGGGGGTGGGAGGTGGGGGGGTGCACGCAGGAAAGATGGTCCTGACTTCATTTCTTTTAGACTTGCTGCTTGCCATCATCTTTTGAACAAGGGCTCCTTCCCTCCGACTTGGCCTGTAATGGAAGCATTTTCTGTCCCCCTTTTAGAGCTAGTTTCTGAAGGCACATGGCAAAGGCAGCCGGGGGCTGGGGGGAACTGAGCGTCTGGCTTCCACGCAGCCCCCTGCCCCCCGGGCACACGGCCGCCTGCCTTAGTGATGCTGCAGCAGAGAACAGCCCATGGCCCGCCCCAGGGCGCCCCTGCCGGTGGGCTGCTTTTTCAATATTCTTTGAAAGGAATATTTGACCCTTATACGTGGCAGCAGTGGGATAAATACTGAGGCCCTGGGGACTTGAACTCCGATAATGCTGGACTAGATGATTCTGCCGAAGACAACTAAGAACGCTGGATAAAACATGGGGAAGCTTCAGCCCCATAGCTGGCTCCCCAGCCCCGTGAGGGGGGATTCCTTAATGGGTCTGTGGGTCATCTGCAAGTCATCCTTCTGTTTCGCTCAATGTGCACTTTCTTTTGGGGGG
>PVIY010046054.1:0-18722 GCA_004026745.1 Myrmecophaga tridactyla | reverse complement strand
TGTCTTCCTTACCCCTATGTTCTGAATTACCTTAATCCCGACCTGATCGGCTTTGTTCTTATCTCTAAGTACCAGGCTATAGATATATAAAACAGCCTTTCCAAATCCAGAAATAATAATTACCACTCCAGACTAAATGTGTCTGCCATAAGAGCTTACAGTCTAGGCCCCTGTTTTCTTATAAGCATTTTCTAGAGGAAACTGTACAATGAGTGTTCTTTTGTTTCTGGCTTATTCTGCCTCTCCAGATGTCCCACCGGTTCATTCACATCTTTGGATGCCTCACGGCTTCGTTCCTTTTTTGTAGCAGCACAATATTCGATCATATGTATACATCGTCATTCACCAATCTACTTCTCAGTCAGTGCATCCTTCAGCCACCTGCATTCATCAGGCATCATGTATAATGTCCAACGTCCACAGGCCATCAACACTCTCAATTTTAGATAATGTCATTGTTCCCAAGAGAAAGATAACCAATAAACACACCCTCACCAAATAGGAAAACTAAACCTCCTTTTAACACTTGTCCTTCCCCCTATTATTTACCTCTGTTGTTGCTGTGGGGGTGCTGATATTTTCCTGTTAAACACACCCCATAGCATGCAATAGCAGTTTTCACCTGTACCCTGGATTTAAACACTCTTTGTACATGAGTCATACCTTTGAAGTAGTTCTTGCAGGAACTTATTTATATTTCTAGTGTTAATCAGTGGGACACATGACCCCTTTTAATCATGTTCACCTTCAAGATGGTGATGTTACTTATAGACACATGAGAGAACTGCCTTCGCTCCTATCTCTTCCCTGATGTTGGAGTTCAACTCCATTAGCTAACGGTTCACCCATCTCCGGCTTCTACGTATCTCTAAGTCTCCTATATTCTGTATTGTAAGCTTCTGATTTTACCTTTACTATGGACATAAAACTGTATCTATCCTTTTGTGTCTGGCTAACTTCACTCAGCATTATGTCCTCAAGGCTCATCCATCTTGTCATGTGCTTCAGGATGTCATTTCGTCTTACTGCTGCATAATATTCCGTCGTATGTATAGACCACATTTTGTTAATTCACTCATCTGTTGAGGGGCATTTGGGTTGTTTCTGTCTTCTGGTGATTGTGAATAATGCTGCTATGAACATCGGTGTGCAAATATCTGTTTATGTCACTGCTTTTAGCTCTTCTGGATATATACCAAGTAGTGCTATCACTGGGTCACAGGGCAACTCAATATTTAGTTTTCTGAGGAACCGCCAGACTCTCTTCCATAGTGGCTGCACCATTATACATTCCCACCAGCAGTGCATAAGTGTCCCAGTTTCTCCACATCCTCTCCAACATTTATGGTTTCCTGTTTGTTTAATAGCAGCCATTCTTATAGGTGTGAGGTGATATCTCATTGTAGTCTTGATCTGTATTTCCCTTATAGGCAATGAAAATGAGCATCTCTTCGTGTGCTTTTGAGCCATCTGTATTTGCTCTTCAGAAAAATGCTTATTCATATCTTTAGCCCATTTTATAACTGGGTTGTTTGTTCTTTTGTTGTTGAGTTGTATGATTTATTTGTATATACGGGATATCAAACCTTTGTCTGATGTGTGATTTCCAAATTTTTCTCCCACTGAGTTGGCTGCCTCTTCACCTTTTTGACAAAGTCTTCTGAGGTGCAGAGGCATTTGATTTTGAGGAGTTTCCATTTATTTGCTTTTTTCTTTTGTTGCTTGTGCTGTGGGTGTAAAGTTTAGGAAGCTACCTCCTTTTACAAGGTCTTGAAGATGTTTCCCTACATTTTCTTCTAGATGCTTTATGGTGCTAGTTCTTTTATTTAGGTGTTTGATCCACTTTGAGTTAATTTTTGTATAAGGTGTAAGGTAAGGGTCCTCTTTCCTTCTTTAGGCTATTGGTATCCAATTCTCCCATGCCTTTTTATTGAAAAGACTATTTTATCCCAGTTCAGTGGATTTGGGGACCTTGCCAAAAATCAGTTGACCATAGATTTGATGGTCTGTTTCTGCACTCTTGAGTCAGTTCCACTGGTCAGTGTTTCTATCCTTGTGCCAGTGCCATGATGTTTTGACCACTGCAGCCTTTTAAGAAGTTTTAAAGTCTGGAAGTGTTAATCCCTCACTTTGTTCTGTTTTGGGGGGATGCTTCTAGCTATTCAGTGTCTCTTTCCTTTCCAGATGCATTTGGTAGCTAGCTTTTCCAGGCCTTCAAAGTAGGTTGTTGGAATTTTGATTGGTACTGCATTGAATCTGTAGACTGTTTTGGGTAGAATTGACATCTTATCTCTATTTTACCTTCCTATCCATGAGTAGGAAATGTCTTTCTGCCTGTTTAGGTCTCCTTTGATTTTTTAGCAATGTTGTGTAGTTTTCTGTGCACAAGTCCTTTACACCCTAGTTAAGTTCATCCCTAGGTACTTGATTTTTATTTTTTTTTTTAACATGGGCAGGTGCTGGGAATCGAACCCGGGTCTCTGGCATGGCAGGGAAGAGTTCTACCACTGAGCCACTGTCGCACCCCCTACTTGATTCTTTTAATTGCTGTTTTGAATGGAATTTTTTACTTAACTGACTCCTCAGCTAGGTCATTGCTTATGTGTAGAAACAACACCGATTTGTTTGTTTCTTTTTTCTTTTTTTTTTATTTAAGAAAGCAAACAATACACTTAGAACCACCAACAATGGATATCTTAGTTAGCTTAACCATAGGCATACTAAATAAAGTATCCATATGATCACTGAGAAATATTGCTGAGTTTTGCACATTAACTTTATGTCCTGCCACCTTGCTGAATTTGTTTATTAGCTCAAGTAACTTTGTTATAGATTCTCAGGATTTTCCAAGTACAGGATCATGTCATCTGCAAATAATGAGAGTTTTATTTCTTCCTTTCCAATTTAGATGCCCTTAGTACTTTGTCCTGCCTGATTGCTCTAGCTAAAACTTCTAGCACAACGTTGAATAATAGGGTGACAGTGGGCATCCTTGTCTCTTGTCTCATTTCCAACCTTAGGGGGAAAGCTTTCAGTCTCTCTCCATTGAGTAAGATGCTGGCTGTTGGTTTTTCATATATGCCCTTTATGATATTGAGGAAGTTACATTTGATTTCTATCTTTTGAAGTGTTTTTATAAGAAAAGGATGTTGAATTTTGTTGAATGCTTTTTCAGCATCCATCAAGAGGCTCAAGTGACTTTTTCCTTTTGATTTGTTAATGTGCTGTATTACATTAATCAATTTTCCCTTGTTGAACCAACTTTGCGTTCCTGGTATGAACCCCATTTGGTCATGGTGTGTAATTCTTTTTATGTGTTGTTGGATTCAATTTGCTAGTATTTTGTTGAGAATTTCTACATCTCTGTTCATTAAGGAGATTGGCCTGTAGTTTTCCTTTCTTGTAGCATCTTTTCCTGGTTTAGGTATAAAGTGATGTTAGCATTGTAAAATGAGTTAGGTAGTTGTTCTAGTTTGCTGTCTCCAGGACGATGGCAGGGCTGGGAATGGAGAAGAATCTGAAGGCCAAGGCCATGTACACTCGCTGGGGCTGGTGATGGGTGCAGCCCAGGCCAGAGCCCTGCCAGGAGGCCCGGGGCACATGAGGGAAAAGCCATGGTCTGCGGTTGGGTCTAGCACTGAGACAATCTCCCCAGTGCATGGAGAGCACGGGAAGTGAGGAGCCTCTTGGTGAGGGCCCCATAGGGGGTTTTCAGGGTCAGCCAGACCTGTGACAGCAAGAGGGGGTGGCAGAGAGCCCCGAGAGGGCCACCGGCAACCAGGAACCAAGCAAGAAAGAATCTCAATGGAGGAAGGGGCCTCGGTGCCCAGGCACTACTCGGTTAAAGCCAGAGGATCACAAAGGCATGAGGGGACAGAGGCCACGTGAGGGAGGGCGGGGGGCGCTTGCGTTTGGGCAGGGACCAAGGAAGCAGAGAGACACGGTTCCAGCCTGTGTGGGTGGAGCTGATGGGAGGGTGTGGCCTGGCTGGAGCATGTCAGCAAATCGCCACTCTCAGAGTACCTTTGGTAAGACCACACAGGCCAGGCACCCCAACCAGCAAATCCACAGCTGCAGGCCGCAACATCTCACAGGCTGCTGATGTGGGTGGCCAGTTGAGGGCCGACTGGTCAGACTGCGCTTAAGCACAGGGCAGTTGATTTAGACTTCATTCATTTGTTCATTGATTTGCTCACTCCCCTGAAAGCCCTCAGCAGGAGCAGAAGGCACATGGCCCAGGCCCCGTGGCCCTCTGGTCCCTTACGTTCGCAGACCCCTGTGGGTCAGGGAACAGTCAGATGTGTGTGTGGATGAAACTTTGAGTATGTAGCTCTGCCCATGTCACTGCTGGGGAGGTGGGGTCAGCAGCGTCCCCTCCAGGGCATCTGTGGCAAGGTAGGGGTGTGGGCCCCTCAGGCGCGGCAGTCAGGCATGTGCGCAGGTACCAGTGTGACAACTTCCCCCAGGTGCTGCTGTGGTATTCAGGTGTGTGTGCATGAGGTGTATGCATGGGGTGCGTGCATGTATGCATGGGTTGTGTGCGTGTGTGTGCGTGCCTGTGTTGTGTGCACGAGATGTGTGCATAGGGTGTGTATGTGTGTGCATGGGGTGTGTGTGTGAGTGTTTGTGCATGGGGTGTGTGCATATGTGCATTGGGTGCGTGTGTGGGGTATGTGTGCAGGGTGTGTGCATGGGATGTATGCATGTGTGTGTGGGGTGTGTGCATTGGGTGTGTGTGTGGGGTATGTGTGCGGGGTGTGTGCATGGGGTGTGTACGTGCGTGTGTGGGATGTGTGCATGGGGTGTGTGTGGGGGTATGTGTGCAGGGTGTGTGCGTGGGGTGTATGTGTGTGTGAGTTGGGTGTGTGCGTGGGGGTGTGTGGCCACAGGGGTCCCGCCTCCCCCCAGGTGCTGCTGTGGTCAGCCAACAAGGTGTTCGAGGAGCTGACCGACATCGAGAGGCAGTTCCACAAAGCCTTCTACACGGTGCGTGCCTATCTGAACTGTGACCGGTACTCGGTGGGCCTCCTGGACATGACCAAGGAGAAGGTGAGGCTTCTTGGAATGACGGGCAGAGACTGTGTCTCCCCCTGCTCCAGCGAGCCCAGCCCTGGGGCCAGTACTGACCACCCTGCCCCTGGCCTTCTCTACCTAGGAGTTCTTTGATGTGTGGCCAGTGCTGATGGGGGAGGCTCAGCCGTACTCAGGTCCACGCACGCCTGATGGCCGGGTGAGTCCTGGGGTGGAGCCCTAAGGGACGGTCAGCCCAGGGCTCAGGCTTTCAAGCTTCAGCTGAAGAGGTGTCTGTTCCTTCCTGACCTTAGCTGGGGAAGGGTGGGCTGGGAGAATGGTGTCAGGAGGCAGGGATAATGGCCAAAGCCAGGACAGCTGTGTCCACCCTGGTGGGCAGCCCCTGGGTGCCTGTCTGCATAGCCCCTGACTCTGGCCCAGCCCTGCTCCTGGGACAGGGCAGCCAGGCTGGTCCCTGGGGCCCCTGCCACCCTCATCCTCAAATCATTGCAATATCTTCCCCAAGTAGGACCACGCACATGTAAGTGTGTGCATCTGTGTGCGAATGTGTGCAAGTGAGTGCGTATATACGCCAGTGTGTGTGAGTGTGTGCACATCTGGACATGCCCAAAGGGGTAGAACCTGCTGGCTCCGGTGCAGATGTGAGTGGAAGTTGGGTGGTGCAGGTGGGCATGCCCTGGCCATGAGTGTGCGGAAGTGTGCATGCTCCAGGGTGGGGTTGGGTGGGCTGCGGGCATGAAGTAGCACCCAGCTGGTGTGTGGAGTTGAATGGGACTGACAATGGGAAGACAGATTGATGTGAGTGTGCATCATGTGCATGAGCTCCAGTGGCAGTCTGCACACGTATGTACATAAATATGTATGTGTATGGTGTGTACATATGTGTGTATGTACCTGTATGTGGAACAGGAGTGCATAGCAGGCATGTCTGTTTGTGTGTGTGTGTGTGTTTCTATGTGTGTATAAGTGGCATGTGGTAGGCGAAATGTGGGATGTGTGTGCATGCAAACTGCATGTGCCTGGTGCACACGTGGTGTATGTGCACATACATATGTATATGTAAATACCTCTGTGTGTGTGCATGTGCATGTGAGTTTCACTTGTGTGTGTGTACATGTGGGAGTCTATTGGGAGATGGCCTGTGAGTGGCTGTGTGTCATAGTGTGTGTGTGTGTCTGGGGGTGGGGGGCACCCAGACGTCTCTTCACACCACTAGGGGAGGGGCCCCTTGGGGACGGAGCCCGGGAGCCCCTGTTGACAGGTGTGGGGCATTTCTCAGGAAATCCTCTTCTACAAAGTCATCGACTACATCCTCCACGGAAAGGAAGAGATCAAAGTCATTCCGTAAGTCCCGGGGATCAGGGGGAAAGTCATTCCGTAAGTCCCGGGGATCAGGGGGAGTGTCCCACGCCCTTGGCCCAGGCTCAGCCTCTGGGGAGTCCAGCTGGGGACGCCGTGGGATGGGTGGAGACGGGGAGGTGATCCGCTGTTCTGGTGGGGATGGGGGAGGTGGAGGGAAGAAGCAAGCTGACCACTGAGGTGGTCACCCGGGAGGAGGTCTAGATGGATGTTTGGTGGCCATCTGGGAAGATGTTGGGATGGACTCTGGGTGGCCATCTGGACCTCTGAGGTGGGTTTCTCGGGTGGCATCTGGGTGGACATTTGGGGTGGATTCTGGGGTTGGACTTATGGGGTGGTGTCCAGAGGGATTCAGTGAGCTTCCAAGCCAGGGACAGGCTGCCCTGTCCGCAGCTGACCTGGGGCCTCATATTGGCTTGGCTAGCCTGGCCCAGGCAGGTGGAGGTGCCTGGGGCTGTCAGGAGGGGAGACTGGACGGTGGCTCCCCCGTAGGGCTGGGAGAGGTGGGGAGGTCCAGTTTAGAGGGCAGCACAGCTGGGTGGAGGTCAGTGCAGAACTCCAACCTAGAGGGACTGGGAGATGGGGTTCAGCCATCCCCCACCTCACACCACATGGCCATGCAACCCCGTGATCCCATAAGCCTGTCAGGATCTCCATTACAGGCCTCAAGGTCAGGGCCAGGCCCACAGGGGAGGTGACCGGTGCTGAGCCCGAGAAGGCAGAATGGAGCCTGTGGCCCTCAGGATGAGGCAGAGGCCCCTGCAGAAAAGGGGCCCCAGCACGGGCAGAGAATGCAAGAAGGAACGAGCCAGTGCACCGCACCCCAAATCCCGTCTGTTGGCCCCTCTCATCCTTCTAGAATCCTCACCAACTTCCCACAGCCCAACAGCTTTTCTGGACTTGTCCTCACAATTCATAGTTCCCGCTCCCCCTTAGAGCTGAGATGGGGACAGCAGCTAACACACACACACCACAGCGTCAAAATCCTATGGGTTCTCATCTAGCAACGCAGTGTCTGGTCCACCTGACCATCTGTTTCTCTCTCCCCTAGCACACCCCCAGCTGACCACTGGGCCCTGGCCAGCGGCCTTCCAACCTATGTGGCAGAAAGCGGCTTTGTGAGTCCGGTGCCAGGCCCTTCCCTGGTGCCATGGTGCTTGCATCCCAGTCCTTCCTTTACATCCCGGCACTTGGTGTCAGCACTCTCAGCTCCTCTGCTTTGCTCAGCTAAAAGCTCGCCTCTTCCAAACGGGCTGGGTTAGATAGTCCTTTTTAGAATCATGTTGTCCATGTGGCTGCTTCAGGTAAAACTGGTTTTTGATCCTTTCCAGATCTGCAACATTATGAATGCCCCCGCTGATGAAATGTTTAAATTTCAGGTAGCTGTGTATTCTTTGGTGAATATTATATTTTACTTAGAAAAGATGTTTGGGTTTAGAAACAATGGACTGAATTAGTTTATGCTATTTAAGAAACAACCTCAAAATCTCTGTTCTGTCAACACGCATATGCTTTGTGCTCACAGGTCTGCAAGTCTGCTGGGGCTCAGCTGACCTCGGCTGATCTCGGCTGATCGGGCTGATCTTAGCTGATTTGGGTTAGCACAGCTGATCTTCGCTGGGCTCTTCTGGGCTTGGCTGATCTTGGCTGGGACTCAGCTGGGATTGACTGATCTTGGCTGATCCCCACTGATCTTAGCTTATGTTCCTGGGTTCAGCTGGACTTGGCTGATCATGGCTGGGCTCAGCTGGGCTTTGCTGGGCCAGGCTGAGCTTAGCTGATCTTGCTGGCTCAGCTGAGATTGGCTGATTTGGGCTGATCTTGCTGGGCTTTGCTGGGCTAGTCTGGACCCCACAGGTTTCAAGTCTGCTCCATGTGACTTCACCTTAGGTGGGATGCATAACCATGTGACCAGTGCAAACTCTTTCCTGGGGAGGAAAAGTGTCAAATGGCTATGTGGAAATGCTCCCTTCTTCTAAGCGCCTCCTCTAGGAACTGGACCACCATCCATTTTCAGTAGCTAGGTCCAGCATCCATGGGGTGGGACCAAGACTATATATATAATTTGCAGGACCTAGTGCAAAATGAAAACGTGAGGCCCTTTGTTCAGTTAGAACAGCACCAGTAGAGCATTCAACTAGTGTGAAACCCTTCTCAAAGTCAAGCCCTGTGTGATTGTGCAGCTCCCAGCCATATGAACATCCCAGCATGGGTGTAAAGTTCAGCAGGAAGGAAGGAATGAAAGAATCAGGAACAATAACCTAATCACTGTAGTTTGAGGACAGAGTGAATGGGGCTGCCATCCCTGGGAAGCAGCCCTGGACAGGGACAGGCCCTGCACATGGGGCTGCCTCTGAACACCTCCCTGCCCTCCAGGAAGGCCCCCTTGATGACTCAGGGTGGATCACCAAGAATGTCCTCTCCATGCCCATCGTCAACAAAAAGGAGGAGATTGTAGGGGTTGCAACGTTTTACAACAGGAAAGATGGGAAGCCCTTCGATGAGCACGATGAAGTCCTCATGGAGGTAAAGTCTTGTGGCTTTGGAGCGGACCCCTGTGTGATGGCAGGGAACACGGGCTCGGCAAAGTCCCTCCCTACTGCTCGCTTTAGGTCCCCTGCCCCCACATCAGATGTCCCTCAGAGAGGATGGAGACAAAGGAGAGCCCATGAGGCCTGATCCTGGGAGCCAGGGAATCTTAGGGGGCATGCTGGGGACTCCCCAACAGTAGCACTGGCTGCATCTGAGGGATGCCCCTGGGAGCCCTGCTCTGAGCCAGCACATCTCCTGGCACACAGTTGGTTTCTTGTGGGGGTGCTGGGCAGTGACCGTGCTCTGTCCCCCAGTCCCTGACGCAGTTCCTGGGCTGGTCGGTGCTGAACACTGACACCTACGACAGGATGAACAAGCTGGAGAACCGCAAGGACATCGCCCAGGACATGGTGCTGTACCACGTGCAGTGCGACAAGGACGAGATCCAGGCCGTCTTGGTACCGCGCCCGCCTCTCCCGGCCCCGCCATGGCCTGGGGGGAGGCAGGGCCCAGGGTTGGGGCTGGATGGCCGGGATCAGTCCCAGGGTCCACAACACTGGATAACCCCATGTGAGTGTCTTGTCTGTGCCTCAGTTTCCACATCTGTGAAATGGGGGTAAGAATAGTGTCTGCTGGGAGGGTTGAGTGAGGATCCGTTACCCTGTGAAGGGAGGCAGGGACTCACAGGAGAGTTTAGCCACCACCCGCTGGGCTCTTGCTTGTCTCTGAACTTAGAGGTCCAGCCGGGCCGTCCCAAGGGATTGCTGTCCTGTTGTGTCCCGGGTGTTTTCGCCCACCTCCCCTGGTGGGGTCAGAGCTGCTACCCTCCAGACGACTTTACCCAGGGAGCCCCTCCCAGGAGACAGCGGAAGCAGCGGAGATGCAGCCCCCATGCGAGGTGCTGTGAATGCCACCGCAGATTCCAGGCAGAGCTGCAGCAGCCTCCACGGAGGGCCCCGGGAACAAGAGTGGGGGGCAGAGGGGACTCACCAGGGGTGATGGAGTCCAGAGAGGGTGGCAGGGGCCCATGGAGGTCACGTGCAAGTCCTTCGAGTGGTGACGGTACAGGGCAGAGTGGAAGCTGCCGTGCAGGGGTGGATGCTAAAACCCAGCAGGGGTGGACGCTAAAACCCAGCCCTGCAAAGACGTGTTGGCCCGGCGGCCGCCGCTAAGGTGGTCTCACTGGCCGTGGACGGCAGACCCCTGCCAGGCCGCCGGGCCACACAGCCCGCCTTGGCCTCGCCACACACCCGCTATTCTCCCGCCAGCCGACAAGAGCGCGCCTCGGCAAGGAGCCTGTGGACTGCGCGGAGGACGAGCTGGGGAGGCTGTTGGTGAGGACCCAGGGGTCACCCTCCTGGGAGCCCAGCGGTGCTGCGCGGTGCCTGTCCCGGCTGCCGTGTGTGCACGTGTGCTCCCGCATGGGGCTGGGCCTGCGGGCACATGCGATCTTCCTGACCCGGGTCTGGAGTTTTGGCAAAGTGTGTGTCTCCGAGTGTGCGCGTCCCGTCAGTTCACACAGGAGCGGCTGTGTCTGTCTGAGCGTCTGTTTCAAAAACCATCCAGTACTTTGGTCCCTGTGCACATGTAAGTGACTAAGTGCCGGTCTCTGCTCGCCTGGCTGTAGAAGCTACAGAGGCTCACAGCACCCAGCGCGTGCGTGCAACACACAGACCCACGGGGAACTGTAATCTTGTCTGTCTGTCTAACCTGGCCAGGACCACGTGTGCCCTCCAGCCCCAGTGAGTGGGGCTTCCCCAGAACAGCAAATGCGTCTGCACATTCAGGAAGTTCACGAGCCTCTCTTTGACCCAAAGTTTCTGTATGTCCAGGCTGAGTGAATCAGAATGGAGTGTGCCAGCACATACGTGTGCATGAAAACACATACAAGTGTCTGACAGTGTGCACTGGGGGTGCACACATGCCCTTCTGTCAATTTTTGCTCCATGTGTGTTTGTGCACCTGTGTCTGTGTACAATGTGTGTATCTGTGTCCATGCAGGTGCCTGTACTGTGTCTGTGTCCATGTATGCCTGTGTCCGTGTGTCTGTGTCCGTGTGTCTGTGTCCGTGTGTCCCTGTGTCCATGTGCCTGTGTCCGTGTGTCTGTGTCCATGTTTCCCTGTGTTCATGTGCCTGTGTCTGTGTGTCCCTGTGTCCATGTGCCTGTGTCCGTGTGTCTGTGTCCGTGTGTCCCTGTGTTCATGTGTGCCTGTGTCCGTGTGTCCCTATGTCCGTTCCTGCACCTTTGTACACACCTTCGATCCATTTTTTGTGGCATCTCTCCGCATGTGTTCTGAGTCCATCTGTGTGTCTTTTATGGTTGTGTGTCCGTGTCTGAGGTTCTTTACGTGCATGGCTTTGTGTGTGTGCGTGCTCTGTGTGTCTGCACAGATGGAAAAGTGCCTGTTCCTGGGTCACTGGGTGGGAAGGGGGAGGAGGAATTGGGCTGAGCAGCAGCTGGTGGGAAAGTCCCAGCTGGAGGCCAGAGGGCCTGGAGGTGCAGATGTCACCTGGGTGCAGGTGAACACCTGTGTGTTCACAGGAACACACAGACACAGGCACACACGGACACAGGGACACATGGACACGGGCACACGGACACACGGACACAGGGACACAAAGACACAGGCACACACGGACACGGGGACACACGGACACACATGAGACCTGAAGCCCAACTGAAGGTTCTGGAAGGAGATGAGGAACAAGCAGAGGCTCCAGGACCTGCCTGCCTCACCCCACAATACACCCCCACAGAAAGAAGAGCTGCCAGGGCCCTCCAAGTTCGACATCTACGAGTTCCACTTCTCAGACCTGGAGTGCACAGAGCTGGAGCTGGTCAAATGCGGCATCCAGATGTACTATGAGCTGGGCGTCGTCCGCAAGTTCCAGATCCCGCAGGAGGTGTGCGGGGCTCCAGGTCCCAGCGGAAGGGGTGATAGAGGCATCCCACAGGAGAGGGCAGAGGGCTTGGGGAGGGGAGGGCTTACACCTTTGGGCCGTAGCACGAGGCCAAAGTGACAGAGCAGAGGACCCAAGAAGGACAGAAGCAGCTGGAGAGGGCAAAGGGGCAGAGCATGGGACCCTGGACACCTGAGAGAGAGGAGACACTGCCATGGACAGCTGTGGCCAGGGGTTCTAAGGTAGTGACGGGGCCCAGGTTGTAGTTTTGTGGCGATCACACTGCCCCGGTGGATAAGGGGGCGCGGGGGTGCAGAGGCAGGCAGGGGCTGAGAGGCAGGTGGGCAGATGGATGGGTGGATAAGTAGATGGGTGTGTGGATGGATGGATGGATGGGTAGATGGATGGGTGGGTAGATTAGATGGGGTGGGTGAATGGGTGGATGGATGGGTGGGTGAATGGATTAGATGGGGTGGGTGGATGGGTGGGTGAATAGGTGGGTAGACGATGGATGGATGGGTAGATGGGTGGGTGGATGGGTGGGTGGGTAAACGGATGGATGGGTAGAGGGGTGGGTGGGTGAATGGGTGGGTGGGTGGATGGATGGGTGGACGATGGATAGATGGGTAGATGAGTGGGTGTACGACGGATGGATGGGTGGGTGGGTGGATGAATGAACGAACAGGTCATGGATGGAGAGATGGATGGATGGGTGAATGAGTGGATGAAAAGTTTGATAAATATAAGTTCTAGGCAACTTGATCATTAGATACATCACTGGGCAGTAATAGGAGGTTTGTGCTGGGGTGGACGAGAAATAGAACTGACCCAATCATAAGCAGAAAACACTGTGTCCTCTGGGGTCTGAACATAGCAGAGCCCCTCAGAGAGTGCCACAGGAAGGTGATTCTCTGTGGCCACTAACCACTGAATTCAGAGTCCAGAAGTCCCCGCATCGCTCTGCTCCCTCCCTGTTGCTTTCTGTCTCCCCTCCTGCTGCATCTCCACTCCCCAAGGCACAGGGAGTCTGCTTTTCCAGGGCCCAAGTGAGGGGATCATCTTTTCTCATGCTCCCCTGAGAAAAGGTACAGCAGGCTGGCAGTTTCAAAATAAGTTTTATTAAATACCAGGGGAAGTACAAGAGAAAATTATCAAAATCAACAGAATAAAAAAGTTCTAAATAGGTTCTATTAGGTCCTAAAAATCACAATGGGAGCTTAGAGGCTCTCCTTGACCCACATGCCTTTGCCCAGAGGTCAGGGCTGTCCAGACCCAGGCCTCACACAACCGCCACGTGGCGGCCCCCCAACCCTGTGCCGCCTCGGCCTCCAGCCGTAGCCGCCACCTCACTTCCCCAGCACCTGGCACCAGCCGGCCCACACCCCTGGCCCCATGAAATGGCATCTAAAACTGACCATTCTTCCGTAAAATATCCCGGAGGCCCCGAGTCCCCTTCCCAGCCTGGAGCTGGGCCATAGGGTGGAGGCGCCGGAACCCTAACCAGCGAGGGAAGGTTCTCAGCCCAGCTCGGGCTTTCCTGTGGCGCCTTCCTCCATCCACAGCAGCTGCCACTAGCGCCGCACCCAGGAGGCCGGGCTGGGTTCACAGGACGCCCGCCGGGCAGCTCAGGCAGCGGGTCATAGGGGTGAGGAGGGCGGTGTTCCCTCTGGGGGCGCCCACGGCGGGGCAGGCAGGAGCCTTGGGCTTCTCTCCCGGCCGCAGGTGCTGGTGCGGTTCCTTTATTCGGTGAGCAAAGGGTACCGCAGGATCACCTACCACAATTGGCGCCACGGCTTCAACGTGGCCCAGACCATGTTCACACTGCTCATGGTGAGTGGCCCCGCCGCGCACATTCCCACGCGGGCACCCCCAACTGACCGGGGCTGGGAAAACCCTCGTGAGCTGGAGGTGGGGCACGGCTGTGCACACGCACACACACATGGGCGCATGCGCGCACACCGACCGGGCCGGGCGGGCCTGGCGGCTGAGGGGGCGCAGGGCTGGGGCGAGGACGGCCTGTCCCCGCAGACTGGCAAGCTGAAACGCTACTACACGGACCTGGAGGCCTTCGCCATGGTCACGGCCGGGCTGTGCCACGACATCGACCACCGCGGCACCAACAACCTGTACCAGATGAAGTAGGCGCCCGCTGCCCCGCGCTCGGGGCCGACACCCACCACGCGCGGGGCCCACCGGGCGCCCTCGCGGGCCTGGGGGTGGGGCCAGGGGCGCTGCTGGAGGGGCCCAACGCGCAGCGGGAGCTGGCCCTCGGCCCCCACAGCCGGGTGGGGCTGTAACACGATCCGTGTCTCAGGTCCCAGAACCCCCTGGCCAAGCTCCACGGCTCGTCCATCCTGGAGCGGCACCACCTGGAGTTCGGGAAGCTCCTGCTCTCTCAGGAGGTCGGTGCCGCGGGCTGAAGGGCGGCTGGGCGCTGGCCGCAGGGGCGGAGGCGCAGGGTGGGGGCCCGCGTGGCCCCCTGGGGGCGGCTGTGGGACCGACCACAGGCCTTGTCCAAGGGAGCCGCGCAATGGGCTTGCACTTGGAAACTGGTCGGGTGGATACAGGTCAGAGGAGGCAGGCGGCTGCGGCGAACGGGGCGGGCGCTGGCGAGGAAGTGCTGGTCAGCGGGGCGGTGGCCGCAGGGGGCGGTGACAAGGGAGCCTGCAGGGCCCGGATGCCTCGCCCAGCGCAGCCGCTCTCTGCTGGCGGCCCTGGCCGTGGCCTGGGCATCGCGGCGAGGCTGGCATGGAGGCCGGCAGAGGGGCCGAGCAGGCCCCACAGATGGAGAAGCAAAGGGCTTGGGGCAGCACACAGGTGCAGGGAGGTCAGGCCCTGGTTCCGAACACCCTGAGCTGAAGCTGGGGGGGGGGGGGGGGGGGGGGAAGGGGGGTCCCGGCTCAGCTACGGTGGAGCCCAGCCCGGCTGCGGCGTCAGGGGCCCGTGCACAGGGTGGGGTTCCAGCCACCTGGACACAAGCAGCCTCAACCCACAGACCCTCAACATCTACCAGAGCCTGACCCGGCGCCAGCACGAGCACGCGCTGCACCTTATGGACGTGGCCATCATTGCCACCGACCTGGCACTCTACTTCAAGTGGGTCCCGGCGCCTGCTTGGGGCGGGGGCTGGCCGGGGGCGGGGCGGAGGCACGGACGGCCCCAGCTGCCGCCAACCTCCGGGCCTGCATCTCTTCGGGTTCAGGAAGAGGACGATGTTCCAGAAAATTGTGGATGAGTCCAAGAACTACGCAGACCAGCAGAGCTGGGTGGAGCACCTGTCACTGGACACCACCCGGAAGGAGATCGTCATGTGAGCGCCTGGCCGCTCCCTGCACCCTCACAGCCTGTGCAAACCCTGTACATCCTCCCTGGGCCTTTGGGGGCAGCCCCTGGGGTCCCCAGTGCTCCCGGATGCGGATAGGCCTTCCCTGGGTGCCTCCAAACAAACGCTCTCTTCGTAGTGGGCCCTTCCTTTGGGAGGACGCAGCGCAGGGCCTGGCGTCTGTTGGGCCCTTCCCTTCACTTGTGACCAAAGAGAGACTTCGCCGCGCTCCTGAGCCTCCATTTCTCTATCTGCAAAATGGAGATTCACAGCTGTCCTGCCTTCTGCAGTTAGAAGGGCTCCGTTAACCTCCTGACTAGCCCATCAGAAGGACGAGGTGGCGCAGGCGGGGGGCTCAGCACTGCAAGGGGCAGAGGGGCGTGTTTGGGTTTCCTGGTTGCCAGGGCAGATGCCATGCGGTGGGCTGGCTCCCACAGCAGGGACTCCCTGGGACGCCGTTTAAGGTTGGGAAGAGTCCAAATCAAGGTGACGTTGGGCAATACCTTCGCGTCCCGCACCCTGCCACGGGCCTTGGTCTCCGGCATTTCTGTCCCTCTGTAGCCTCTCCTGCCCTCTCCCTTCTCTTTGGGCTCCCACTGACTTTCAGCCTCTGGCTGCTCCCCCTCTCCCTCTGGACCTCATTCCACCTGTAAAGTACTCCCCGCACAGGACTCAGGCCGAGTGTGACTGAGGTGGGTCACACTTAGCTGAGGTAGCCTCGTCAGAAGCTGCTGCTTACAGGGGGTTCACACGACAGGATGGACGGGGTTTAGGAACATGTTTTTCTGGGGTGCAGAGCTCCAAACCGCCACAGAGGGGAAGGCACAGAGTAGCATGGGCAGTGGGAACAAGGTGGGTGAAGGAGCTGGACGATGAGATGATGGAGAGAAGCTGCTGGAGGCTGGCGGTGGGCGGCTACAGGCAGTACACTGTCCATTACTAAAGGACATTGGAGTTTGGACCTGAGACACCCCCCAACACCCTCCTGGCTTCGCAGAGGCATAACAAGCCCCATCTGCCCATAGGGCCATGATGATGACGGCGTGTGACCTTTCTGCCATCACCAAGCCCTGGGAAATCCAGAGCAAGGTCAGGACTCACGTGGGGCCCGTGCCAGACCCACGTCTCCCCAGAGCCTCGTGGGGTTCAGACTGCATTCGTGGGGAGGGGCTGACATGGGGAGGTTCCAGTTCCAACTGGAAAACAGCATTTGCAAGTAGCACGAAGACTGCTGCTTTCTTTGGGCCAGTCCAGGGGACAACAGGGGGATGTGTCCAGTTTGGCCCTGGAGAGTGGGGGGCCCAGGGGGTCTGGGTACAGGAGAAGGCAGGGCCTGGAGCCACACGGGGAGGTAGCCAGTTGCAGATGAGCTGCACAGCCATCTCTGTGCCCTCCAGGTGGCTCTTCTCGTGGCGGCTGAGTTCTGGGAGCAGGGTGACTTGGAACGGACAGTGCTGGACCAGCAGCCCATCGTGAGTCTCGCTTCCAGGACGCTGTGCCCCTGAAAGGGACTAGGCATTGTCTGGTCCTTGGGAGGCCCCGGCCTGGGCTCGGCAGCAGAGAGGGAGCCCCTGGGCGCTCTGTGGTCCTGGTTCCTAATCTGACTTTGTGGATTAGGTAGCTCATGATCTGGGAACTATGGGGCTCGGGTATAGGTGTGGCAATCTGAAGAGGCAGAACGTTGAAATTGGCAGCACCAGGCAGTTAGCTCAGCAGAGTGCAGCCCCTGTGGAGCCAGGGCAAGAGGGACAGCAGCCCATAAACCGCAGCCAAGTCGCAAGCTGGGTCTGGGAAGACTGGAGGCCAGGCCGGCCGGCTTTGCCCATGGCAAGCAGGACCCAAGCTGCATGCCAGGGGGACAGAGTCCGAACCGGCCCCAGAGTGAGCAGGCGGCAGGAGTGCAGGAGTCTGCGGGGAGGGGCAAGTTTTCAGGTCAGCCTCTGGGGTCAGGAATGTGCTGCCAGCACTGTGGGTAGCACAGGTGGTCAAGGAAGGCTCCGGTGCAGGGAAAGGATGGAAAAGAGGCTCTCACAGGTAGGCTTCAGTCACTGGTGACGAGCTGTCGGGGTGTGGGCCCGAGATGGAGTTTGGCAGGAAAGGGCCCTTGGCCAATTAGTGGAGGCAGTATGCCTTTGATCTCTCTGGCTGCGTCTCAAGACCTGCGTAGCTCCCCTCGCCTGGCAAAGCTCGGGGAACTGCTGGTGGCTACAAGAAGGAACACTTGGAGGGCAGCTCAGCAGATCCAAAGTCTGTGGGCACCAAGAGCAGCTCCAAGGGGTGCCTCTGGGTCTGCCCTGGAGGGTGTGGTCCCAGGTAGGCGCTTGGGCAAGGGCAGTGTTT
Source organism: Myrmecophaga tridactyla (assembly GCA_004026745.1). Taxonomy (NCBI): domain Eukaryota; kingdom Metazoa; phylum Chordata; class Mammalia; order Pilosa; family Myrmecophagidae; genus Myrmecophaga; species Myrmecophaga tridactyla. The sequence goes on along the minus strand of PVIY010046054.1, from coordinate 1,236 downwards.
GCCCATGGCCTGGGCCAGCACCGCAGACAGCGCCCGGGCTGGGGCGGGGCTCACACCCATGGCGGCTGCAGCAGGCCCGCAGCTCCGCATGCTCCCTCCTCTGGGCGACAGCGAGCGCCACAGACACGGCAAGGCTGCAGGGCAGTGTGGAGGCCGAGCCAGGCCTTGGCTGTCCACGTCTCTTAATGCGGTGGTCCTCCAGGTCCCTCAGGCCCGAGACACGCCTGAAAGGGAGAGGCACGATGTGCCTGTTTGTGTCTTGGAGAACACACTCTTCGGAGCAGCTGGCAGTGGCTGGCCCCAGGGCAGACCCCAGGCAGGGTGGGCGTTCTGGTCCCTTGGCCACTGGCTGAGACTCGCTTCTCCCGCCAGCCCATGATGGACAGGGAGAAGGCGGCCGAGCTCCCCAAGCTGCAGGTTGGCTTCATCGACTTCGTGTGCACATTCGTGTACAAGGTGAGCAGACGGGGTGCTCCGTGCTAGGGGGGCGGACCCACCCCCGAGACATGGGGTAGGTGGGAGACTCAGATGGAGGCGTCTGCGGGCTCCACCAGGACCGAGGGCCAGCCGCGAGAGCCAGGGAGGCAGAGGCAGCGAGGGTGGCCACACTCCCCCAGGACCCCCACCTGGCCCAGAGACTCGCTGTGTGGCCCCCACCCTCCCGAGGGCCGGCACACGCACTGAAGACAAACTCGGAAACCCCTCCGACCTCCTGCCAGCACCCCCTCCCTCCAGCTCCTCAGAAGCCCCAAGTGCACCCCCACTCTGGCCTTCCCCCTGCCTCGCTCCACCGGCCCAACTCCTGCCCACCCGAGGAATGACCTCTGATGCCCCTTTCCAGTGCCCTCACTCCCAGCAGCCTGCACAATCTGTTTCGGGGACACTGACTGCAATCACTCGTGAGCTTGTTCACTGTCTGCACATCTCTTGAGGACAAGGACTGTGCTCACCATGCCTCTGGGGCTGGTGCAGGGTAGCGGCATTTGTGGAGTAACTAATGAGCAACAACAGGAGATTAAAGTGGCCCAGTTTTTCTGCATATTTGCCATGGGCTGGGCACGTGCTGAGTCCTAGTGCAAAACCATCTGGTCTGCACAGGGCACACGGGGCAGGTGCTGGTGCAGGATGGAGCTCACTAAGGCTGGCCGCTCAGCAAGGACAGGGGCAGGAGGTCCACTCCAGAGCCCACTGCCCCGCTCCAGAGCCCCCCCACCCCCCACCCCCCTCCCTACTCCA
>PVIY010046053.1:0-18695 GCA_004026745.1 Myrmecophaga tridactyla | reverse complement strand
AAAGAGAGACCACACAATTCAAAACTGCAAGCCAATTTGGAGTCTTTATTAGCCAGCTGGCGACTGCCTCAGAAACCTCCAAGAAAGAGGATTCAGAGAGCAGCCCCCAGAGGTTTTCAAGGTGTGCTTATAAAGCCTAAAATCATGCTGTGGTTTTTTGGCAGTTGCTAGCAAGCAAGCGGTTCATAGAAGCAGAAGAATGCCGTTAGCTGTTGCCAAAACCTATCCCATTCCCACAGTTTCTTAGCTTTGGTTATTGTTTAACTCTTGGGGACATTCTGCCCCACTGGTGTGGGGACTCTCCCTGCTTGGGCCTGATTGATTGCTCCTGCTTGGGCCTGATTAATTGTTCCTGGCCCTCCACAAGATGTAGATGTTTCTATGAGTATTCTGAAGGAAAATCTTATTTCCTGTAGCCATAGACTTGAGATCTTTGAAAATCAGACTCAGAATCTTATTGTTAGAGTAGCAACTTTACAACATAAACTGAAATCTCAGTCTTGCATGGTGTCTGCCATTAAAGTGAGGGCATTGATTGGAAAGGAGTGGGACCCTGAAAAATGGGATGGTGACATATGGATTGATAATGATGTCTGGGGTGAGGTTGAGACCCTAGATCATGCTGAGTCTTCTCTAGATAACCCTGTAATAGTTTGCCCTGAGGACATAACCACCCCACCTCCAGCCTGCCTTGAGGAGTTGGCCACCCAACCTCCTCATGAAGGGATTAGCCCTACAGTGATTAATCCTGTTTCACCAGATGAAACTGAAAATGAAGGCCCTGAAGCAAATGGCTTGGAAGATATTTCTAATTCCTTTCATGACCCACCCCCACTACCCCTCATTTCTTCCAGACCTATAACTAGACTAAAGTCCCAACAGGCCCCTAAAGGTGAGGTACAAAGTATCACACATGAGGAGTTACATTTTACTCCAAAAGAACTGTGTGAGTTTTCCAATTTATATCAACAGAAATCAGGGGAATGTGTGTGGCAATGGATTTTAAGGGTGTGGGATAATGGTGGGAGGAATATAAGGCTGGATCAGGCTGAATTTATTGACATGGGCCCACTAAGCAGAGATTCTGTATTCAATGTTATAGCTCGAGGGGTTAGAAAAGGCATTAACAGTTTATTTGGATGGTTGGCTGAAACATAGATCAAAAGGTGGCTGACATTATCTGAGGTTGAAATACCAGAACTGCCTTGGTATAATGTAGATGAGGGGATCCAGAGGTTTAGAGAGATTGGAATGTTAGAGTGGATTTATCATGGAAGGCCTGCTCTTACACCCCAGGAATGTCCAGAGGATGCACCTTTTACCAGAAAAGTGAGAAATAAATTTGTGAGACTAGCGCCATCAACCCTGAAGAGCTCTGCAGTTGCACTTCTCTGTAGGTCAGATATTACTGTGGGAATTGCTATCACTGAGCTGGAATCCTTAAACATAATAGGGATGACTGAATCCCGAGTTGGCAGAAGCCAGGTGGCAGCACTTAATTGCCAAAGACAGGGTGGACATAGTTATTATAATAGACAGCAAACTCAAAGCAGGAGTCAAAATAATTTGACTCACAGAGATTTGTGGCATTGGCAAGTAAATCATGGGGTACCTAGAAGTACAATAGATGGGCAGTCTATTAAATTCTTGTTTGAGCTGTATAAATAAAGGAGTTCTAGGTCAAGTGAACAGAAGTCTAACTTGAATTACAAAAACACAGAGTCATGGCACCTTAATCAATTTCTAGACCTGAGATAGTTTACAGCCCCAGAGCCCCTTGAATGAAGGGGAGGCCAGGTCCCTTTGGGGGAGAACCCTGTTACACTGCCACAAATTTATACTGTTAATCTTCCTCCAAGCCTCCCCCAAGGAGACCAACGGCCTTTCACCAGGGTAACTGTGCATTGGGGAAAAGGAAATGATCAGATATTTCGGGGATTATTAGACACTTGTTCAGAAGTGACATTAATTCCAGGGGACCCAGAGCGTCACTCTGCTCCACCAGTCAGAGCGGGGGCTTATGGAGGCCAGGTGATCAATGGAATTTTAGCTCAAGTCCATCTCACAGTGGGTCCAGTGGGCCCCTGGACCCATCCTGTAGTTATTTCCCCAGTTCCAGAATGTATAATTGATATAGACATACTGAGCAACTGGCAGAATCCCCACATTGGCTCTCTAACTCATGCAGTGAAGGCTATTATGGTGGGAAAGGCCAAGTGGAAGCCACTAGAACTGCCCCTACCAAGCAAAATAGTAAATCAGAAGCAATACCGGATTCCTGGAGGGATTGCAGAGATTACTGCCACTCTTAAGGACTTGAAAGATGCAGGGGTGGTGATTCCCACTACATCCCCATTCAACTCTCCTATTTGGCCTGTGCAGAAAACAGATGGGTCTTGGAGGATGACAGTGGATTATTGTAAGCTCAACCAGGTGGTAACTCTAATTGTAGCTGCTGTTCCAGATGTGGTATCATTGCTTGGACAAGTCAATATATCCCCTGGTACCTGGTATGCAGCTATTGATCTGCCAAATGCTTTTTTCTCAATAGGTATTAGTAAGGACCACCAGAAACATTTTGCTTTCAGCTGGCAAAGCAGCAATATACTTTCACTGTCCTACCTCAGGGGTATATCAATTGTCCAGCCCTATGTCATAATCTTGTCCACAGAGACCTTGATCATTTCTCCCTCCCACAAGACATCACACTGGTCCATTATATTGATGATATCAGGTTGATTGGTCTTAGTGAGCAAGAAGTAGCAACTACTCTAGACTTACTGGTAAGGCATTTGTGTGTCAGAGGATAGGAGATAAATCCAACAAAAATACAGGAGCCTTCCACCTCAGTGAAATTTCTAGGTGTCCAGTGGTGTGGGGCATGTCAAGATACCCCTTCTAAGGTGAAGGATAAGTTGCTGCATCTGCCCCCTCCTATGACCAAAAAAGAGGCACAACACCTAGTTGGTCTTTTTGGATTTTGGCAACAACATATTCCTCATTTGGGTGCGCTACTCTGGCCCATTTATGGAGTGACCAGAAAAGTTGCTAATTTTGAGTGGGGACCTGAACAAGAGGAGGCTCTGCGACAGGTCCAGGCTGCTGTACAAGCTGCTCTGCCACTTGGGCCATATGATTTAGCAGATCCAATCGTGCTGGAAGTGTCAGTGGCAAATAGAGATGCTGTCTGGAGCCTTTGGCAGGCCCCTATAGGAGAATCACAATGCAGACCCTTAGGATTTTGGAGCAAGGCCTTACCATCTGCTGCAGATAACTACTCTCCTTTTGAGAAACAGCTTTTGGCCTGCTACTAGGCCTTAGTAGAGACTGAACGCTTAACCATGGGCCACCAAGTTACCATGAGACCTGAGTTGTCTATCATGACCTGGGTGTTGTCTGACCCACCAAGTCATAAAGTTGGGTGTGCACAGCAGCACTCTATTGTAGAATGGATATGATATGTACAAGATAGGGCCAGAGCAGGTCCTGAAGGCACAAGTACGTTACATGAAGAAGTAGCCCTAATGCCTATAGTCTTCACTCCTGCCACATTACCTTCTCTTTCCCAGACCAGAGCTATGGCCTCTTGGGGAGTTCTTTACAGTGAACTGACTGAGGAAGAGAAAACTCGGGCCTGGTTTACAGATGGTTCAGCACGATATTTAGGTACCACCCGAAAGTGTACAGCTACAGCACTACAATCCCTTTCTGGGGTGTCTTTGAAGGACAGTGGTGAGGGGAAATCCTCTCAGTGGGCAGAACTTTGAGCAGTACACCTGTTGTTCATTTTGCTTGGAAGAAAAACTGGCTAGAGGTGCATTTGTATACTGACTCATGGGCTGTTGCTAATGGTTTGGCTGGATGGTCAGGACTTGGAAAGACCATAATTGGAAAATTGGTGACAAAGAGGTCTGGGGAAGAAGTACGTGGATAGACCTTTCTAAGTGGGCTAAAAACATGAAGATATTTGTTTCCCATGTGAATGCACACCAAAGGGTGACTTCAACAGAGGAAGGTTTTAATAATCAAGTGGATAAGATGACCTGTTTTGTGGATATCAGTCAGCCTCTTTCCCCAGCAACTCCTGTCATTGCCCAATGGGCTCATGAATATGAACAAAGTGGTCATGGTGGTAGGGATGGAGGTTATGCATGGGCTCAGCAACATGGACTTCCACTCACCAAGGCTGATTTGGCTACAGACACTGCTGAATGCTCAATCTGCCAGCAGCAGAGACATACACTCAGCCCTTGATATGACACCATTCCCCGAGGTGATCAGCCAGCTACATGGTGGCAGGTTGATTACATTGGACCACTCCCTTCATGGAAGGGGCAGCGATTTGTTCTAACTGGAATAGATGCATACTCTGGATATGGGTTTGCTTTCCCTGCATGCAATGCTTCTGCCAAAACTACCATCCATGGGCTTACAGAATGCGTTATCCATCATCATGGTATTCCACATAGCATTGCTTGTGATCAAGGAACACACTTCACAGCAAATGAAGTGTGGGAATGGGCACATGCTCATGGAATTCTCTGGTCTTACCATGTTCCTCATCATCCAGAAGCAGCTGGATTGATAGAACGGTGGAATGGCCTTTTGAAAACTCAATTACGCTGCCCACTAGGTGGCAATACCTTGAAAGGCTGGGGTGATGTTCTCCAGGAAGCTGTATCTGCTCTGAATCAGCGTCCTCTGTATGGTGCTGTTTCTCCCATAGCCAAGATCCATGGGTCCAGGAACCAAGGGGTGGAAATGGGAGTGGCACCACTCACTATTACCCCTAGTGATCTACTAGGAAAATTTTTGCTTCCTGTCCCTGCCACCCTGAATTCTGCTGGTCTACAGATTTTAGTTCCAAAATGGGGAGTGGTTCCTCCAGGAGAAACAATAATGATTCCACTGAACTGGATGTTAAGACTGCCACCTGGTCACTTGGGCTACTTATTCCACTGGACCGACAAACCAAGAAGGGGATTACATTATTGTCTGGGGTGATTGACCCTGACTATCAGGAGGAATTAGGACTGCAACTACATAATGGAGGTAAGGAAGAGTTTTCTTGGAATATAGGAGATCCCCTAGGGCATCTTTTAGTACTACCATGCCTTGTGCTTAAAATCAATGGAAAACTGCAACAACCTAATCCAGGCAGGAATACCAATGGCTCTGAAACTTCAGGAATGAAGGTTTAGGTCACCCCACCAAGCAAAGAACCATGGCCAGCTGAAATGCTTGCTGAGAACATGGAATGGGTAGTGGAAGAAGGTAGTGATCAATATGAACTTCGACCACGTGATCAGTTACAGAAACGAGGACTGTAATGCTGTTTTGTTCATGTTATACTATTTAAGTTGTAAGATATCAAGTTTAAGAGTGAATATTACCCAAGGATTTTCACCCTATTCTGGAGAGATTTAATGTGTTTCCAGTTATATGCGGGATGGTTGAGTATTGTTAGGTAAAAGAAAAAATGCATGTTTTATTGTTTTTATTTGGAAATTGGGTATGGTTTAATGTGACATATATAGCTGCCAAGTTGACAAGGGATGGACTGTCATGGTCAGGTTCATGTGTCAGTTTGGCCAAGTTGTGGTACCTGCTTGATTGGGCAAGTGCTGGCCTGTCTGTTGCAATGAGGATATTTCATAGAATTAGATCATGATCATGTCAGCTGCATCCACAGCTGACTCCATTTGTAATCAGCCAAAGGGGAGTGTCTTCTGCAATGAGTGATGCTTAATCTAATCATGGGAAGCCTTATAAGGAGGATTCAGAAGAGACAGATTCTATTCCTGCTTCGGCTGGCGAGCCTCTCCTGTGGAGTTCATCCAGACTCTCCATCGGAGTCATAGGCTATACAGCCTGCCCTGAGGATTTTGGACTCTGGATTCCCATGGTTATGTGAGACACTTTTATAAATTTTATATTTGTGAGTGTTTTCTATTGATTCTGTTTCTCTAGAGAACCCTAACTAATACAATGGCGATGTCTGATAGCTTTCTCTCCAGGCTTCTTGTTTCATGAAGCTCCCCCAGAGGCATTTTCCTTCTTCATTTCCAGAAGTCACTGGTTACATGGGCTCCCATGGGTCTTAAACTTTTTCCAAAATGGTTTCCTCTTAAAGGGCTCCAGCAAGCAACCCCACCTTAAATGGACAGAGACACATCTCCATGGAGCCCATCTAATCAAAAGTTACCATCCACAATTGGGTGGGTCACATATTCATGGATAATCAAAAACTCCCACCTAGCAAAACTGAATGAGAATTAAAGTACATGGCTTTTCTGGGGTACACTGTAGATTCAAACTGGCACATTCCCCGTTTGGGCCCACAAAAGACATGTTCTTCTCAAATGCAAAATACATTCATTCCATAACAATATCAGGAAGTCTTAAACCATTTCAATAACAATACAAATGCAATGCAAAGTCAGAAAGAGTACAAAATCTCATCAAAGCCAGCTATAGGCATGGTCTGTCCTAAGGCAAAATTCTCCTCTGGCTCTGGACCTGTAAAATTCTGTCACATGGGCATGACAATTATTTGTTGCCAACATACAAAGGAGGGACAGTCATAGGAGAAATACCCCCATTTCCATAGGGAGAAATTGGAAGGTACACAGGGGTCACTGGACCCAAGTATTTTCAAAAACCTGCAGGAAAAACTCCATTTCAAAGTCTGAGAGTCATTTATCTTCAGGGTTTCAGAAAGTAGCAGTCCCACCTTTCCAAGGGCCTAGGTAGCAGCTCACCTCTCTCTGAATGCAACCTTGAGGGACATTGGCTAGACAACCTTGTTCTTGGCTCCACCCTCTCCAGGCATATGGGCTGCACCTGGGTTCTCTACCATCTCCAGGGCACATGCTCAACCCCTCCATGTGGTGGCAGCCAGGCTCTCCACAATCCCCAAGGAGTGCTACACCCTCTCCAAGGCCTGAGGTAGTATGAGTCTTCCACTGCAATGAGGTGGAAGGCCCACCCTCTGCCTTTGGGGCAAACTCACCCTCTCCAAGTACTTAGGTCGGTCTGCTCTCCTGGCCCAAGGCTTCTTGACTTCAGACCCCAGCCTCCATGGTTCTGCATCTGAAGACAGTTTACTTTCACTTTGTCCCTTTTCTGAGAACTTTACTCCAGGCTGGCATTGGTTCTATTTATATAGGTCCCACACACTCTTGTCTTTCTATGCAGTAGGCTTGGATCATGCTCACCTGATAGAAGGACTTTCCATAAATCCTCCTGTATAACTCCATCTCCAATCCTGGCTTTTCCTGAAATGGCTCACAGCTTGCACCCTTGTTTAAATCCTCACATGGGCCACTATTCTTTGAGATCTCCCTTCCTGGAAACCCAGAATTTTCCAGAACATCAATTTCTGATTTCTTTGTACCCAAGAGTTCAGTTCTCAACTTATCTCTTTCCTCTCACATTTTATTATAAGCTTCAAGGAGCAGCCAGACAGTATTTTGCACATTTAGTTTTGAAAATTCTTCTGTTAAATATCCAAGTTCATCATTCTGAAATTCTGCTCTCTATCTATAAAGAATGCCTTCTGTGGTAGTTAGATTCAGTTGTCAACTTGGCCAGGTGAAGATACCTAGTTTTGTTGCTGTGGACATGAGCCAATGGTACGTGAACCTCATCTGTTGCTAATTACATCTGCAGTTGGCTAGGAGGCATGCCTGCTGCAGTGAATGACGTTTGACTTAATTGGCTGGTGCTTAAATGAGAGACTGCAATGTAGCACAGCTGAAACAACTCTGCATACCTCATCTGAGCACTCGCAGTTCAGCCCAGGCCTTTGGAGATGCAGAAAGAAATCATCCTGGGGAAATTTGCTGGAATCCAGAGGCCTGGAGGGAAGGCCAGCAGATATTACCCTGAACCTTCCCACGTAAGAAAGAACCTCAGTTGAAAGTTGGCTGCCTTTCCTCTGAAGAACTAACAAAATGAATCCCCTTTTATTAAAAGCCAATCCATCTCTGGTGTGTTGCATTCTGGCAGCTAGCAAACTAGAACACCTTCTTTCCAGTTTGGAACAATACGTTCATCATTTCTGTCTAAAGCTTTATCAGAAGTATCTATAGAGTCCACATTTCTACCAACAGCCTCTTCAAAGTATTCTAGGCATTCTCTATCAAGCTCCTCACAATTCCTACAAAATCTCCCCCTTATTCATTTAAGAAGCCATTTTGACATGTTTGGTATTTGCATACTGCAGCAGCACCCCACTTCTCTGGTGCCAGAATCTGTTCTATCAAGTTTCTATCCAGCAACATTGAATGAGGATTAAAGGACATGGTTTTTCTGGGGTACACCACAGATTCAAACTGGCACAGTGCCCAACATTGTAGCAGGAAGGCCTTAAGTGTGAAAGAAATGACTAATAAAAGTGGAAAACCCAGCCAGCACCTTCTTCAGGTTACTTCATGGCAGCTATCCCACAGACACAGCATATTATCCTAATCAAAGTGCTCAACTAAAACCAAGTCCTTGCTGAACTGCAAAGACTGCCAGACTTCATCCACTCAAAAATATGCCTGGTGCTATCAGCCCAGCTACTCCTAGACCGCCATTTAGTACCATGCAACGAGCTTCTTCACAAGTTCCACGAGTCATGTGAACATAATGTGTTGCTAATACATCAACACAGACAATGGGACCACACCCTGCAGCAGCTGCTGCTGCAGTTACTCCAGCTGTTTGCACCATTCCATGGTATAAATAGGCTGTGGGAATTTGCAATCTACAATATCCTTTTTTAAAATTTTTAATTAAAAAGTATATATATAACAAAAAGCAAACACAAACATTCCATTCTACGTATATAATCAGTAATTCACAATATCATCACATATTTGCATATTCATCATCATGATCATTTCTTAGAACATTTGCATCAATTCAGAAAAAGAAATAAAAAGACAACAGAAAAAAAATTCATACATACCATACCCCTTACCACTCCCTTTCATTGATCACTAGCATTTCAATCTACTAAATTTATTTTAACATTTGTTCCCCCTATTATTTATTTTTATTCCGTGTGTTTTGCTCATATGTTGATAAGGTAGATAAAAGGAGCATCAGACACAAGGTTTTCACAATCACACAGTAACATTGTGATAGCTATATCATTATACAATCATCTTCAAGAAACATGGCTACTGGAACACAGCTCTACATTTTCAGGCAGTTCCCTCCAGCCTCTCCATTACATCTTGACTAACAAGGTGATATCTATTTAATGTATAAGAATAACCTCCAGGATAACCTCTCGACCCTGTTTGGAATCTCTCAGCCATTAACACTTTATTTTGCCTCACTTCACTCTTCCCCCTTTTGGTCGAGAAGGTTTTCTCAATCCCTTGATGCTGAGTCTCAGCTCATTCTAGGAATTCTGTCCCACGTTTTCAGGAAGGTCCACATCCCTGGGAGTCATGTCCCACATAGACGGGGAGTGGAGGGGGTGAGTTTGCTTGTTGTGTTGGCTGAAGAGAGAGGCCACATCAGAGCAACAAAAGAGGTTTTCTTGGAGGTGACTCTTAGGCCTAATTTTAAGGAGGCTTGACCTATCCTTTGTGGGGTTAAGTTTCATATGAACAACCCCCAAGATTGGGGACTCAGCCTATTGCTTTAGGTGTCTCCACTACTTGTGAGAATATAAAGAATTCTGCACTTGGGGAATTTTGAATTTTCCCCCTTTCTCACCATTCCCCCAAGGGGACTTTGCAAATACTTTTTACTCACTGTTCAAATCACTCTGGGATTTGTTGGGGCATCACTCTGGACAAACCTACAAAATCTTATGCCCTACTCAAGGTTCCATGTACTTATGGTGTTCAATTAAGCTGTTCATAAGTTATATTAGGAACTGCATTAGTCAAAATATAAATTTTGTACCAAATAAACATTTTTCGCTTTAGCCTCACACATAAGTTAAAATTTTAAAATATTAATTACCACTATTTTCAACACCCTGCAGTAATGACATTCCTCTGTTCTTCCTCATGCAAAAACATTTTAAAATTTGTGCATTTTGTCACCATCATTATACACTCTAGACATTCCTGGATTATACCATCTCAGTCTTTATCATCTATCTTTCTTTCTGATTTCATTTGTGCCCCCAGCCCTCCTCTTTCTATTATTCTCACATTCAGCTTCATTCAGTGTTCTAACATAATTGTATTACAGTTAGGTAGTATTGTGCTATGCATTTCTGAGTTTTTATGATCAGTCCTGTTGCACAATCTGTATCCCTTCAGCTCCAATTCCCCAATATCTTACCCTATTTCTATCTCCTGATTGTCTCTGTTACCAATGAAGTTCTCCAAATTTATTCACTAATGTCAGTTCATGTCAGTGAGAACATACAGTATTTGTCCTTTTGTTTCTGGCTAATCTCACTGAGTGTAATGTCCTTAAGGTCCATCCATGTTGTAACATACTTCATAACTTTATTCTGTCTTACAGCTGCATAATAATCCACTGTATAGGCAGCTTGTTTAGCCACTCATCTGTTGATGGACATTTGGGCTGTTTCCATCTCTTTACAATTGTAAATAATGCTGCTACAAACATTGGTGTGCAACTGTCCATTTGTGTCCTTGTCCTCATGTCCTCTGAGTAAATACCTAGCAAAGCTATTGCCAGGTCATATGGCATTATTGTACCTAGCTTCCTGAGGACCCACCAAACTGCTTTCCACAGTGATTGTACCATTTGACATTCCCATCAACAGTGGATAAGTGTGCCTCTTTCTCCACATCCTCTCCAGCATTTGTCGTTTTGTGTTTTATTGACAATGGCCATTCTGGTGGGTGTGAGATGATATCTCATTGTGGCTTTGATTTGCATTTCCCTAATAGCCAGGGAAGTTGAGCATCTTTTCATGTGCCTTTTGGCCATTTGTATTTCCTCTTCTGAGAAGTGTCTGTTCAAATCTTTTGCCTATTTTGTAATTGGGTTGTCTGTCTTTTGTTGTTGAGTTGAACAATCTCTTTATATATTCTGGATACTAGACCTTTACCTGATATATCGTTCCAAATATTGTCTCCCATTGTGTAGGCTGTCTTTTCACTTTCTTAATGAAGTTCTTTGGTGCACAAAAATGTTTAACTTTGAGGAGTTCCCATTTATTTATTTATTTATTTATTTATTTAATGCTTGTGCTTTGGGTGTAAGGTCTAGGAAACCGCCTCCTATTATAAGATTTATAAGATATTTCCCTACATTTTCTTCTAACAGTTTATGGTCTTAGATCTAATGTTTAGGTCTTTAATCCATTTTATTTATTCTTTTGGTTGCAATTGTAAATGGAATTTTTTCTTGATTTCCCCATCAGATTGTTCATTATTAGTGTATAGAAACAGTACAGATTTTTGAGTGTTGATCTTGTAACCTGCCATTTTGCTGTACTCATTTATTAGCTCCAGTAGTTTTGCTGTGGATTTTTTGGGGTTTTTGACATACAGTATCATATCATCTGCAAACAGTGAGAGTTTTACTTCTTCCTTTCCAAGTTTGATGACTTGTATTTCTTTTCCTTGTTTAATTGCTCCGACTAGAACTCCAATACAATGTTGAATGACAATATGATAGTGGACATCCTTGCCTTGTTCCTGATCTTAGGGCAAAAGTTTTCAGTTTTTCCCCATTGAGGATGATGTTAGCTGTGGGTTTTTCATATATTCCCTTTATTATGTTGAGGAAGTTCCCTTGTATTCCTATCTTTCAAAGTGTTTTCAACAGGAAAGGATGTTGAATTTTGTGAAATGCCCTTTCTGCATCAATTGAGATGATCATATGGTTTTCCTGCTTTGATTTTTTGATATGGTGTATTACATTAATTGATTTTCTTATGTTGAACCATCCTTGCATACTTGGGATGAATTCTACTTGGTCATGGTGTATAATTCTTTTAATGTGCTGCTGGATTCGATTTGTAGGATTTTGTTGAGGAATTTTGCATCTGTATTCATTAGGGAGATTGGTCTGTAGTTTTCTTTTCTTGTAATATCTTTGTCTGGCTTTGGTATGAGGGTGATGTTGGCTTCGTAGAATGAGTTAGGTAGCTTTCCCTGCTCCTCAATTTATTTTGAAGAGTTTGAGCAGGATTGGTACTAATTCTTTCTTGAATGTTTGGTAGAATTCACATGTGAAGCCATCCAGTCCTGGACTTTTCTTTTTGGGGAGCTTCTTAATGACTGATTCAATTTCTTTTCTTGTGATTGGTTTGTTGAGGTCGTCTATGTCTTCCTGAGTCAATGTTGGTTGTTCATGCCTTTCTAGAAAGTTGTCTGTTTCAATTACATTGTCTAGTTTATTAACATAAAATTGTTCATAGTATCCTCTCATTACTTCCTTTATTTCTGTGGGGCCAGTGGTTATGTCTCCTCTTCCATTTCTGATTTTATTTATCTGCATCCTCTCTCTTCTTTTTAACCTCGCTAAGGGTCCATCAATCTCACTGATTTTCTCATAGAAACAACTTCTGGTTTTGTTGATTTTCTCAATTGTTTTCATGTTCTCAATTTCATTTATTTCCTCTCTAATCTTCATTATTTCATTCCTTTTGCTTGCTTTGGCGTCAGTTTCTCTTCTTTTTCTAGTTCTTCCAAGTGGACAGTTTGATTCCTCAATTTTGCCCTTTCTTCTTTTTTGATATAGGCATTTAGGGCAATTAATTCCCCTCTTAGCATTGCTTTTACTGCATTCTATAAATTTTGATATGTTGTGTTTTCATTTTCATTTGCCTCGAGATATTTACTGCTTTCTCTTGTAATTTCTTCCTTGACCCACTGGTTGTTTAAAAGTGTGTTGTTGAGCCTCCACATATTTGTGAATTTTCTGGCACTGTGCCTATTATTGATTTCCAACTTCATTCCTTTATGATCTGAGAAAGTGTTTGTATGATTTCAATCTTTTCAAATTTATTGAGACTTGCTTTGTGACCCAGCATATGGTCCATCCTTGAGAATGATTGATGAGCACTTGAGAAAAACCTGTATCCTGCTGTTGTGGGGTGTAATGTTCTATAAATGTCTGTTAAGTCTAGATCATTTATTGTATTATTCAAATTCTCTGTTTCTTTATTGAACCTCTGTCTACATGATCTGTCCATTGATGAGAGTGGAGAATTGAAGTCTCCAACTATTATGGTAGATGTGTCTATTTCTCTTTTCGGTGGTTGCCTCATGTATTTTGGAGTGTTCTGGTTTGGTGCATAAATATGAGTGTTATGTCTTCTTATTGAATTGTTCCTTTGATTAACACATAGTGTCCTTCTTTGCCTCTTTTAACTGTTTTACATTTGAAATTTAATTGGTTGGATATTAGTATAGCTACTCCTGCTCTTTTCTGATTGTTATTTGCATGGAGTATCTTTTCCCAACCTTTCACTTTCAACCTATGTTTATCCTTGGGTCTAAGATGTGTTTCCTGTAGACAACATATAGATGAGTCCTGTTTTTTTAATCCATTCTGCCAGTCTATGTCTTTTGATTGGGGAGTTTAATCCATTAACATTTAGTGTAATTACTGTATGAGCAGTACTTTCTTCTACCCTTTTGCCTTTTGGATTTTATATATCATATCTAATTTTTCCTCTTTTTACCTTTACTGATAGTCTTCATTTCTGCACTCTTCTCCACACTTCTCTCTCCTGTCTTTCTGTATCTGTCTCTAGTGCTCCCTTTAGTGTTTCTTGCAGAGGTGGTCTCTTGGTCACAAATTCTCTCAGTGATTGTTTCTGAAAATGTTTCAATTTCTCCCTCAATTTTTGAGGGACAGTTTTGCTGGATATAGAATTCTTGGTTGGCAGTTTTTCTCTTTTAGTAATTTAAATGTATCATCCCACTGTCTTCTAGCCTCCATGGTTTCTGCTGAGAAATCTGCACATAGTCTTATTGGGCTTCCCTTGTATGCGATGGATTGTTTTCTTGTTGCTGCTTTCAAGATTCTCTCTTTCTCTTTGACATCTAACATTCTGATTAGTAAGTGTTTTCATGTACATCTATTTGGATCCATTCTGTTTGGGGTACCTTACACTTCTTGGATCTGTAATTTTAAGTCTTTCATAAAAGTTGGGAAATTTTCAGTGACAATTACCTCCATTAGTTTTTCTCCTCCTTTTCCCTCCTCTTCTCCTTCTAGGACACCCACAACATGTATATTCATGCACTTCATATTGTTGTTCAATTCCCTGAGTCCCTGCTCATATTTTTCCATTCTTTTCCCAATATTTTCTTTTGTTTGTTGGATTTTAGATGTTCCATCCTCCAGTTCACTAATCCTATCTTGTGCCTCTTGAAATCTACCATTGTAGGTTTCCATTGTTCTTTTCATCTCTTATACTGTGCCTTTCATTCCCATAAATTCTGTGATTTGTTTTTTCAGACTTTCAATTTCTTTTTTTTTTTGTTCATTCCTTGCCTTCTTTATATCCTCCCTCAATTCACTGATTTGGTTTTTGATGAGGTTTTCCATGTCTGTTTGAACATTCTGAATTAATTGTTTCAACTCCTGTATCTCATTTGAATTGTTGGTTTGTTCCTTTTACTGGGCCATATCTTCAATTTTCCTAGTGCAATTCATTATTTTTTGCTGGCATCTAGGCATTTAATTACCTTAGTTAGTTTATTCTGGAGACTGTTTTCACTTCTTTTACCTAGGATTTTCTTGCCATATGACTTGTCTATCTGTTCTTTGACATTCTGTTCAGCTTATTTTGAACCACTAGGTTCAGTTTTGTTTAACAGAGGAGAATTTTTCAGTTCTTATTTTCTTGTTTCTTGCTCTGTGTGTATGGTACATTTTCCTCCCCACACTTGGGAGGGTCTACTTAGGTATTATAGACCCCAGCCAGATTTTACCAGACCAAACTGGCCTCCTGTCAGGAGGCAATAGTCACCTACCTCCGTTTTCATTGAGGGTGAGTGTCAGCAGGTTGAAGGACTTTCTTATGAAGTCTCTGGACTCTGTCTTTTTCCTATCCTGCCCAGTATGTGGTGCTTTTCTGCCTGTGGGTCCCACCAGCATAAGGTGATGTGGTACCTTTAACTTCAGCAGACTGTCCCTGCTGGAGGCATGGTGGAGACAGAGGAGAGGTTGTAGGCTGGCTTTAATAGCTCCAATTTTCCAAAGCCTGGGGTCTGAATTCCTTTAGGGAGGGAATCCACCTTAGCTGGGCACCACCCATCTCCTGGGGAAGGCTCAAGCTCCAGACAAGCTCTCAAACAAGCTTGTTTCTGCCTATACCTGTGGCAGTTGCAGCCTGAGAATCCCTGCTGCTGTATCCAAAGGCAGTCAAGCCTTTGTAGAAACACAGCCACAGAAAAGAAAGAGAAAAATCCTTTTCAGAGCAGGACCCCCATTCCTCGGGTTTACTAATCAAGAGCATAAGTTGGTATGTTGCTTTGTGTACCTTCAGATCCTATGTAACCCCTCCTTTCCTTCAGGGCTCAGACCCTTTCAAGTATTATGCACTATCCGATCCAAAAAAATCTTTGTTTCTTTGCTTCTTTTTTCTTTTTCCATCAGCCCTGCCCCCTCAGCACCAGGGCAAAAGTCAGCAACCTCTGCTTTGACTCCAGGTTCAGCTGAGCTGAGGGTCTATTTTTAGTAGTCAGACTTTTTGAATTAATTCCACAAGTGGAGCTTAGTTGTGCTTAGCCCCTGCTTCTAGTAAATTCTCTTTCCTTTCCCCTCTGGAAAGCAGCCTGTGGGGGAGGGGTGCTGGCTGCCATGACTTGGGGTCTCACAGTTCTGGGTGGGTTCGCAGCTGGTCCAGCTGGTCAGACTGGGGTACGCTGTGTGCCTGGTCACTGACATGGCCCCAGCAGTTGTTCTGTCCTTTTCCTGGCTATTTGGTAGTTGTTCTGGAGGATGAACTAAATCCCACACCTCACTAAGCCACCATCTTCAATGCACAACATCTTACTGCACAGCCACAAGTTACCATGCAGCAGCCTGCTGTTCATGTACAAGGTCAGGAAACTTTGATTGCTTCCATGTTGGCATCATCCCCTCCTCAAGAGCAAAAGCAGATGTTGGGTTGATAGCTTTCCCCTTATTCAAGTCATGCACCCTACCCTTGCTGGTAAAATCACTGGTATGTTATTGGAGATTGATAATTCAGAATTTCTTCATATGCTTGAGTCTCCAGAGTCTCTCCATTCTAAAGTTGAAGCTGTTGTTGTATTACAAACTCACCAAGCTAAAGATGCTGCCCAGAAAGTGGTTAACAGTGCTATTGGTGTTCCAACTGTTTAAAATTGATCAGGAACCATGAAAAGAAACTTGTGCTTCACCAAAGGAAAATGTCTAAACATCAAAAAGCTTAAATATTTTGGGAAGAAAACATTGCAAAATATAAAATAAATTAAAAAAGAAAGGGAACTTTGAACCTTATGTACCGAGCAAATGCCAGGTCTAGCAAACATGCTAGTCCTAGATTACTTATTGATTTAAAAACACACAAAAAGTAAAATATAAAAACAAATTAATCATTTATAGAATTTTCAGCAAAGTAAAAAAAATTAAAGCATTCCTTTCTTTAATTTGTAGTTTTTTTTACTATGGAATAGCTAGACTGTCACTTCTGTTTTAGAGAACAGAATTGATAACTGAGTAAGTAAAAATAATTTGGATTATAAAATTCTTGCTTTAACAAAAATTCCTTAAACAGTGGGGAAAAGAATTACCTAGAAAAAATTGTCTTCTTGGAGGAGACTAACTGCACTTCAGTTGAATCACATGAAGAATCATATGTGTGCAACCCTTAGATAAGTATATATGATTTATCTTTTGCTGGGGTAAAATTAAGAAGTTTTCATGCTGTGAGGGTTATCCATGATTCTCTTCCTTTGAATATGAGTTAATTACTTCCTAAACAGTTCAAAGCTTTCCTTAGAATATAAAGCACCATGAATTGAGCTTTCAGACTCTAACTTAAAAGAATTCTGCTCTTGTTAAAATTATTTTTTCTCCAACTTACACTTTTATCTTTACATTGTGCATGATATTAATACCAAGAATAATTATCTCATTAGAGGAAGCAAGTCTTAAGTAGATAATGAATAGGAGGAATGTAGACATAAGAGGTTCAGTTTTGGTTATATTATTAATAGGTTTTCTATAAAAGCAAACAATTTTACATCATAATAAGTAACTTATTCTACAGTTTAAATGGATTGCATTTTTTCCCTCTTACAGAAAAACAACTCTCTTCTCAAGAACAATCCAGACTCTGGAATAGAATGACTCCTCACCTGAGATATTTCCACAATCCCCAGTGGAAGGGCTGGGAAATCAAATGGAGGCTGATGACCTGAAGGTGAAGGGGTCTGAATTTGCAAAGCTGAACCTGGAAAGAAACACATAGGGCAAAACAGTTGGCTTGTTGGCAGGTTTGCTTCCAGGAATCTCTCTGCTCTGGTAGCCAGATAGAGGCATTAAAAGGCAGTTCTCTGCCTGTGGAGTAAAAGGAGAACTTTGGAACAAGTCTTACCCTAAAGGGTTTCTTCATAAAGGATGTGGACAAGTTGCCAAAACTTGTATATGTATACGTTTGTTAGAATGGAGACCTCATGAGAGGGTAGACTAAGAGCTCAAGGGTATCTAGAAAAGTATAAAGCTGACACTGGGACAATTAGAAGGTTAGGCTCTTACAGAAAAAGGCATGGGCTCAACAAGGGAGTCTATAATTTGCTGGCTGGCCATACTTGATGAAACGCTGAACCTCTTGGTTTAATTCCCTATGTTTGAAATGTAATAAACAATACTGATATTACAGTTGCTGACATGATTACATCTATTAGAATTGAATAGAACAATTTCTAGGTTTGGCCATCTCTAAAACAAGACAAATCTAGGAGGAAATGGTCTTTTGTATAGATCATATATGTATGGGGTCATTGTTTCCACCATGTTTGAAAATCATCTGTGGAGACAATGGTCACATCCAGGTGTCCCACTGAAATGGCAGTTGTTAGAACTGTAATACTTACACTATAAACTTCTGCCTATAACTAATTTGCCTTCCCTAGCACTTACGCATTTTTTAAAAGACAATTCTCACAGAGTTCTTGTTTTCTAGGAGAACAGTATCACTGGATATTGAAAAGGACCTCACCTTCACCTCCAACTGAAGTATCTTTAATAAAAACAATAAGAGATAAAATTACAAAACAGAAACTTTGGAGCCAAATTGCTTGAACACACTCACTCAGTGACATTTGGGGACATAGAATTGAGTGTAATTGACCTCATTTACCCCATCTAAAAAATAAGAGACAATATTAGAATTTTACTTCAGGAGGATTAAATGAGTTAAGTGTTGAACAGTGTTCAACACTTAGTATGTATTCAGATATAGTTAACTATTATCAAAAGACTATTTAAAAACAGACTATTGTATAAAACTGACTGCTGTCTTGAATAGAACAAATAGGTAAGAGATGGGAAGAAATTTTTTTTAACTTTTTTATTAATTAAAAAAATTAACAAAAAACATTGATATCATTCCATTCTACATATACAATCAGTAATTCTTAATATTATCACATAGTTGCATATTCATCATTTCTTAGAACATTTGCATCGATTTAGAAAAAAATAAAAAGACAACAGAAAAAGAAATAAAACGATAATAGAGAAAAAAAAGATTATACAAACCATACCCCTTA
>PVIY010046052.1:0-18701 GCA_004026745.1 Myrmecophaga tridactyla | reverse complement strand
TTTTGGGGGATACAATTGAACTCTTGATAGTAAGGGTCATTTATACAGCATTACCATTTATTTTGCATCTTTCTTTAATTCCCTTCCTTTCTCTTCCAAGCAAAGAGTGACTTTTTGTTATCTTTGACCTCAGGTACCGCTGCACAAGAATTCCTATGATTTTAAAGGTATTTGGAATGACATAGGGAGGGATGCCTTGAGGACAAGAAGAGAGAGTGAAAAGAGAGCTCTCTTTGCTTGGGAAGAGATAGAGGTCAGTGAGGGCTAGAGTATAAACTCCATGCCTCAGGTGACATGGAAGCTTACTGTGCTCCAAAGAGCCATCCAGGTCTTGAAAAATGAAGACATCAGAAGTTACCAGAAAGGAGTGGAAATTGTAGATCTAGTTCCCATTGTACAGCTCCCCATTTATGGTACTGAGATAAGGAAGCCCAGACAATGCTTGGGTTTGTGTATTCCACCATACTGGTAAATTGGCGTTAAAGGTCAGATTTTATTTGGTTTGGAAAAAATTAAGAACAGATATATTATACATTTTTGCTTGATGAACTAGATTTATACAGAGAAGAGATGATTGTTTACTTCTGTGTTTTTACTATGAACACAGAAGTTCACAAGCTTCTGCTGTGTTTCTGCTATTCACAAAGAAATTCACAGGCTTGTCTCCACTTTAGATCTCTTGATTTTGGAACATAGCATCAAGTCAGACGGATTTGAAATCAGCAGTGAAGCATTCATTCTTTACAAAATCCACTCATCTAAAAGGAATGACACTCTTCTTCAGTCCTGTTATACATCAATGAAATCATGTTTCAGAGCTTAAGGTTATCTCAAGGTCTCACATGCAGTATCTCTAGACTAGAGTGAACTTACCACCTGAAGGGTCTGTAGAGGAGAGTGAAGCTGGTGACAGAGCCAACATTACAATCTCAAAGGAGATGTTATAGCAGAGGTATTCCCAAACCAAAGCAGGACCTTCCCATCTGTGCTCTACACTGTCCTGCTACCAGAAGTAAAAAGACTCCACAGCCAAGGAGGCTGGGATCAGTGACAAGATCAAGTTAAGGCCACCCTGATCTTGAGGTTTGCTTTTGTGAAGCTTATGTATTTAATGGAGAAGCTTAGCCTACCTATAGATATGCCTAAGAGTTACTTCCAGAGTAAGAGTTATTTCCAGAGTACCCCATTTGTTGCTCAGATGTAGCTTCATTCTCTCTAAGTGAAATTATTGTCCTCCCCACTTTGTGGGATATGACATACAGGAGTGAATGTCTCTCTACTGCCATGGGAGATGACCCCCAGGGCTGAGTCTGGCCCTGGCACCATGGGATCAGCAATGGCATCCTGACCAAAAGGGGAAAAGGTAGTGTAACAAATAAGGTATCAATGCCGAGAGAGTTAAATAGAGTCGAGAGGCTACTCTGGAGGTCACTGTCATGCAAGCTTCAGTTAGACATTGTTACCTATCATAACTTGCCAAACCCCAAACAAAACTATTCCAGCCAATCCTAAAGAACACCCAGGGCAATATATAAGATTCTACAAATGTTCCATGCACTAGGGTAACTTTCCAGAAACCTACAACCTCCAGATGGGTGTCTGCACAAGATAAATTCTGAAACCTTGAGGGGCCAGCCTCTCCAGAACATCAGCTAGATCCATCACCCTACTCCATATTACTGATAGCCCCTTCTAACATGTACAACTTAGAATGGCCATGGCCCAAATACCTCTAAAGTTGGGGAAAAGATCAAAGGTGATGGTGGAGTTATACAGAAAAGGTAGGGTTTAACAAACGAGTATAATTGCTGAATCATTATATTGATATTTCTTTTAGTCTCCAGTATCTTAGAGTAGCTAGAAGTAAAAACCTAAAATTGTGGAATTGTAACCCACACCAAATTCTGAAATCTGTTCTACAACTAATTGTTGTGACGTGTTTTGAAATTTATTACTTTTTTGTATATACATTATTTTTCGCAAAGAAAAATCAATTGTAATGATAAAAAATATTTATTCTTTCTAGCCTCCAGTGTTCTGGGGCAGCTAGAAGGAAAAATCTGAGATGATGGTATGGTAGTCCTTGAAAAACTCTGGGATCTGTCCTGTAACTACTTGTTGAAGAGTGCTTTGAAAACTATTGTTTTTTTTCTTTCTTTTCTTTGTATGTATCTGTTTTATACATATTATACATATGTTATATTATATTTATACAATAAATTTATACAATAAAAAAGTAAAAAAAAAAAAAAAGGATTATATACCATGACCAAGTGGCGTTTATACCAGAAATGGAAGAATGGTTCAACACAAGAGCAAAAGAAAGGTCAAGGCAAGACTGAAGTCTCTTCCTGCTCAGGGCTCTGAGGTGCTCTGCGGGAGTGGGACATGGCTAGGTTGAACACTCTGTGTCTGTTGTCTACATGGAATTATTAATAGCACCTCCTTTTAATCCCCAAACTGTGCCACTGTGGATGAAAAATTACATGATCACCTTAAAAATATGAAAATGTATATCTCCAAATTTTGCATATTCTCTGTTGTAGTTTGGAATTATGTACCCAGAAAAATCTCTTCTAGAACTTAATCCACTCCTATGGGTAGAAACCCATCATAAATAGGAACTTTTGATGAGGTTACTTTAGTTAAGGTATGGCCCACCTCAATCAGGATGAATTTTAAGCCTATTACTAGAATCCTTCATAAGAAGAATGAAAATCAGATAAAGAGAAATCCACAGAGGGAGCAGCCAGAAGCTGAACATCAACAGAACCCAAAAGAGAAGGGAGGGACCAGGAGATGCCTCTATGTGCATTGCCATGTGACAAGCTAAGGATCAAGGATTACAAACAGTCAGCTCCAGAAGGCAACAGTCTTTGGTGAGAAAACATTGCTTTGGTGTTCTTTGATTTGGACTTTTTTCCTAACATCAAAATGGTGGGCTGTTAAGTTCCTACTGTTGAAGCTAACCCTGTACTTGGTATTTGCTTGAACAGCCTAGGAAACTAAACTATTCTCTCCATGGTGTTTTTATCCTCGTGGCCCCCTATCTTTTCCAGAGGAGTTGGTGACTTCATTGCATGAAGATGAGTCCCCTGCCTAGGTAAGGCTGGCTCCTACATCATAAATGACCCAGTGATCGATTCCTCTTCTGAGACCCGTGGTGTGCCTCTCATGTGGTCACCAACCATACTTTAAAGATCTTGGGGTAGAGTATTTTCTGTCTAAATAATGACTGAATGAATGTGTGTATAACCAATATTATCTACTCAACTAACCTAGAACACCAATACTGTCATGTTCCATTTTCTTTTATTTTCTAATTTAATGCTTGAGATCTACTCTCCTCATAAGTAGGAAATCCATTATTTCCCTTGTGAAGCATTCCCTGCATCATCCCTCTGCCAATGGTTCAAGAACCCTCATTCTTAGCTTCTGAGAAGTCATTCTGGTTTTCACAAATCATGTTGAAAGTGATCAGCTTACTCATACTGCACTTCTTACCAGATGAAGTCTATGTTGGCATCTGTTCTCATCCTGTTCAGTCCTTCTGTGATGAGACTTTTGTAAGCCTGGACTCCTGCTGGCCCAGAAGCAGTGTCTTCGGAACATGAGGTCACACTCTCATAGATAGCCATCGTTGCCCAACCATCATTCTGTCAAACCATCATTCTCACCTATCTTAGGTGGCATGGTCCTGTGGTGCTCTGCCCTCTGCCATATTCTGTGCCAGAACCAATTCTCCCTTATTAATACTTAAGCTCTAGTATTTAGATCCTTATCCTTCTGGACAGCTCCCATTTGAGAATCTTAGGTTTCCTCCTGCAAGTCCTTCCTCATCTCCTTTCTAGTAAACTCCTCTCCATTCAAAGATACCAGGCATGTTTTGTTAGGCCTGGAAAAAACAACAAACACATATAAAGAGGATAAGAGGAATCTAGGTTCACCTGGTCACTCACGTGGCTACATTTCTGAATATCATGGCCCCAGATATTTCTGGGCAACATTTCCTATTCTGACAATCAAAGTTAATTTTTGATCTCTGCTAGTGGGAAGCAGCTGCAGCCCTAACCACACATTTTTTCTCTCTCTTAGGCAGCAAAAGGCTAGTGAAGGCCTTGGGGAGAAAAGAGAAGCAGCTGAGTTTGTGCAAGGGCAGGAAATATCGTTGCAAGGCTGTGGCTTAGCTGCTGGCACAGAGATACATGGCTGAGTCTCCCAGCTGTACTAACTGGATCTTCAGAACAGAATATGATCCATTAGGCATCTCAGCTGAGAAACGATCCTTGAAAAAGTCTGCTTTCTCTGAAGAAATTTTGTTATAGAAAGAAATCAGAAATTCCACTCCCTTTTCTGGAGTCTGGCGGTACCAATAGAGGTATAAATGTCCAGAAATTGGGTCACACCTCAAAGCCACACTCTGTCCTCTCTCTGTGATAGAGTGGCTAGGGGTTTGGCTGACTCCAGTTTCCATGTATCCTGTGGGAGGAGAGAGAGAGAAGGGAAAGAAAATGAGGTAAAAGTTTACAAATGGCCTTAGGTCAATGCAGAATGGAATTTCCCATGCAATCCCAAGACTCACCTATATCCAGGAGACCAAAAATCACCCAGAAGAGGAGCCTGCTGTCCATAACAAGATCAGGGCAGGGATGTGGCCTCTCCCTGCTGGGCCTCTGGTCATTTGCCTTTCAAGTGAAGAAATCCTGTGACTTTACAGTGCTGAGCTGCACTCGTAGCTGCAGTAGCAGCCTCTGGGACCCAACAGGCTTTGTGTCAGTGTAGACACGTGACGCTTCAAGACTCAGCCTGTACAGTGTGCTGCAGTGTGCAGATCTGCAGACCATGCATGAAATAGTGCAGCTACAGGGTGGCCTTGAGAAAATGCAGTCTTTGGAACAGATACACCAGTATGAAACCCAAACAGCTGGGAACCACTCTCCTGTCTAATGGCCCATGTAGAACCACAATCCAGAGGTATCTGGTTCTGATATAATTCTACTTAGTTATAATATATTAATCTACTATTACGATGAAATTATAATAATTCTGAGTCTGATGATTTAAAATATTAGGAATAAGGAGAAATAAAGGAAAAAATTAATCATTCAAATGTCATTGCTCAAGTGTGGAGAGGAAAGCCAGCAAGGAACTGAAAACTGAGACCAAAAAAGACATTTAGGAGCAAGGAAAGGAGAGTGGGCCCTAGGAGTGTTGGTGCTGAATCATTGGGGGTGAGCTGTCATTTATGTTGCATTTGGTATTTAGAAAAATGCCCAGGTAGATCTGGAGCCTTGATCGGGGCTGGAATTCAGGGTCTAACTTTGAAAAGAAAGAAGAGAAGTCAGATAAGAGATAGGCTGTACTACAGAATGATAGAGATGATGTAGGGTGAGAGATAATTTCTCAAGCTTGTTTCTCAAGGTTCAAATGTCTACTGTCCTTCAACAACTGGCTCAAACCCTAGATCCCTGAGTCAGAAGACCCTCCTCTCATTCCCCGAACTTCCTGGGGGGTGGTACCCAGGCCTGAAGGGTCTCCTCTGTTCTTGAGGAGAGGCTCAGAGATTGTGGTGCAGGAACACCCCACCTCATAGGACAGTGTTTTTCTAATCCTCTGGCCCCTGTGTAGGGTCTGATCTGTGTAGGTGTTCAGAGGATTCCTGTGAAAACATAAAACAAATGAGCCCCTTTTCAGCAGGCTTGTTTTATTTCATGATTTTAAAGGCATAAAAATACTAAATCCAAATGTGTTTATCTTTTACTCAATTGACAGGGTGGAGGCACAGGCAGGAAAAAGAAAATCCACACCCTAAATATGTGCATGAAATTTGGTGTTTCCCCATCAGGTAAATTGATAGGTAGTGATATGGTCTGAAATTTCTGCCAGGGGTCCTAGAGGAAATGTTGAATGAGCCTCAGAGCTCAGGTGAACACGTTGCCCCACATCTTCCTGGCTAGACCCAGGAGGTTTGTGCACAGGGAGGATGTGACTCTGCAGGGCTGTGTCTTTGCTACTGGCACAGAGGTATGTGGCAGAGTTATCTGGCTCCAGGCCGTCCACGTGGAGGTATAAATGAGAGCTGCCTGAGTATTCAGGTGAGAAACGACTTGGCACAGTCTCATTTCTAACGAGGTCCTTATGACTGTAGACAAACATGAGCTCTGGTGGCTTCTTAGAGTCCTGTTTATACCAATACATGGCATTATGTCCTAGATGTTTTTCACATTTCAAAGTCTTCTTACTTCCCATTCCCATGACCAGGTATTTTGGTGCCTGGGTAATTCCAGTGTTGATAGGGCCTGTGAGGAGGGGAAAGACCAAAATTCAGAGAGTACAAAAAGAAGGTTGTTGCTGCTGACACAAAGGAAAAGGTTTGGGGTCCAAGAACCCAAGACTCACATGCTGCCAGGAGACAGAGGACCACACAGCAGAGCAGCCTGCAGCCCATGGTGGAGACAGGAGGGAAATGGGTACCATCTAACTAGGATGCTGGTCCTCTGTGCAAAGGGGCAGGGCTTTGGTCTCCTTGGCCCCAAATGGCAGTTTTGCCTGTGATGTCACTGTCCCCAGTAGCTTCCCCAACCCCAAGGGATGTCTCCTTCTTTCTTTTTCATGCCTTATATAGATCCTGATAGCAGGTGGATAGAAAATAGATTTGAATTGACAAGGCAGAAATGAATGGGAAGGGGCAGGAAGGAAAGACCTGACTATATAAAGCCTTCCTTTTTACCCTTCCCTCCCAGGACTCTTTCTCAGTGACAGACCACTTTCCACTCAAAGGATCTTTTTCCTCCCTTGCTCAGTAATACAGGAGAATACCACACAAAATGTTGCTTTCTTCAGTGTCTGAGCTCAGTGAAGCCACCCATTCCCGTCTTTGTGAGGGAAGGTGATTAGGTGGCCAAGGCTCCACTCTAGGACCAGTGCCTATTGTTTAAGATGTGTGACTGTGATGGCATCTAGGAGTCAGGCACTGGGAAGGGTGCTGAGAGGAGCTTAAAGGGATAAGAATATGGAGCTTGGGTTGTATGCTGGTTTGAAACTGTTGTGTACCCCAGGAAAACCATGCTTTAAAATCCTAATATTATAGAGTGGGATCTTTCTGAACTGAAACAAAATAATCTCCAAAGCCTCGTCCGTGACTAAAAATGTTAGAAATCAAGCCATGCCCATTATCTCTCCCAGTAGCTTTAAGTTTAGGACAAACTAGAACAATGGATAACTTCTATTTCTCTATATGAAACATTTATGCTTTTTGTTTAATAATTGAAATTTAATCTATTTTCTTAAAATGTACTATTATGCCAGTATGGAGTTTTCAGTCTAGAAAAGTGGTACAAATAAATAAACACACACACACACAAAAAGATCTGTACTTCTGAAATGCTTTTTACTATTTATTTACTGTTATATATTTATCTCCAATTCATAATGACATGAATCCATATAGATTTATGTTGGGGTTTGGAGGGGAAAAGTTACACCTGCTTTAAGCAAGGGTTAATAATCTAGAATTTTTAAAGGATGTGTTGGGTCAGGAGGGAATTACTAGCCTTTTATAATGTTGATAAATTTTATCAGATTTTCAACATGGCCTATAAAAGGAAAAAATGTTAAAACATGGGTTAGAATTTGAGTAAAGGGAATTGGATATTCTTCCCCTAAGCAGGTTATAGATTTGATGGACTGCTAGTCCTTCACAGGTGGTGATATTCAATTCTTAGATGAGAACCCCAGTCCGCTCTGATTAAAAGACTAGCATTGTTACTGTTATAATTATTGCAATGGGTATCCACTTCAGGCCGTACAGCAACCTGACAATCTGATTGGCCCTTCCATAATGAAACATTTTAATAAATTCATTTTAAGAAATATGAGTGCATTGTTTGGCTCCCAATAAGTTAGCAAGATTTCAAGGATTAAAAAAAAAATTGAAACCATAACCTTGAAGGAGATGTGAAAGTGAAAGACTGGTTTGCTCTGAGGACAATGACTAATATAAGTATTTCCTGCACTGAGGGGTTAGTGGTGGATGACTTTGTCATCTGAATTAGGGATATATTTGAAGTAGGAAAATGCTCTAAGGAGAGTCTGAATTACAAGAAGTAATGGTGAAGAAGTAGAGTGGAAAACGTGAATATATACAAATAAAAATCATCTGTAGGAAGTAAGAATATATGTGCTTGAGGATAAATAGAAATGATACAACTGATTGGAGTTGTGGACATTCAAGACAGCTGGAGCTTGGAGGATAGAATACTGAAAAGGAGCCCTGAGAATTTATGTAAGAAAAACTCCTTATTTTCTTGGCCAATTGCTAAGCTGTATATACACAAGGTTTGGGGGTACAGTAAGCCAAGCAAAGAAAAGTGCTAGAAGGTGAAAAGCTGAACAGAGATTTCTGAAGATACCCGGAACTGGAAGACACTGGCATTCAGGCTGTCTGAGTGGAGGAACATGAGTGAATATGATGTTATTTCATCATCTGAGACCCCAGAAAGTCCATGCACTATTAGAAATGGCAACATGCAAGGGCTTCCTAACAGAGAGGGCAAAATTGAAACAGACCCTAGCAATCCCACATCCAAGTGTGTAAGAATACATCTTAACATTCTTTAGAAAACATAATAATTTAGAGCCTCTCCCCTACATTATCCACAACGTACCACATAAACCTGTTTATGACCTTGCATGTAGAATATTTTAAAAATCTCCTAATTCCTCATTCCACCCATACTGCTACCTGTGTCACTGTACTGAAATACAAATTTAACCATGTTATCTTACTTCAGTAGAATCATAAAACCCTCCCTCATCTGGCTGCTGCCTGCCCTTGAGGAGGGTTCGAAGATAGGCACTCGATCAGAATTGGGAAAGAATCATACTGGTCAATCTTGAAGAGAAGAAGCTAAAATGAAAAATCTGCCTTGGTGGATGCTTCTCCTCCACCCTTTCTTTCTAGTTTACCTATTGCCATAGATTTTCTCCAAATATTGTGTTTGTTTGTTTTTTTAAGCAGAAAACTATTAACAATATGAATTTATCTTTTGTCTTAGAAACATTTACTGTCACCTTTCCTTTAAGCTTTTAGTCATCCAACATTTTTAGCAATTGTATTTTTTCAGTGAAAAATTTCAGAGACAATCCAATATATACAGCAGGGAAAAGCAAAGAAAAGATTCTTTGATCAGTTAAGTTTGTCAATACATAGGACAGAGTTCTTCATTGTTCATGGAGTCCTAAATGCTTCATTGAATTTATTGTGAACCCTTGCTCTAGCTGTTAGGTAGAATTCTGTACGTCTTTTGTGCACATAAAATGTAGAACTGCTCCACTGGGCATATTGGCAGGCTGTCCTGTAGATGGAAACTCTAGTCAAGGGGTTCACAGGGGTCCCAGTGAATGCATGGCCCCCACATCTTCCTGGCTAGGCCAGGATGTTTGTACACAGGAAGGAGATGACTTTGCAAGGCTGTGTCTAAGCTGCTGGCATAGAAATACATGGCAGAGTCATCCAGCTCCAAGGAATTGATACGAAGGTTTAAGTGAGCTTTATTTGGAGAGTCAGGTATGAAGCACCTTGGAACTGTTTCATTTAGAATGATGTTCTCATTATTGTAGGCAAACATTATCTTCAGCAATTGTTTGGAGTCCTGCTTATACCAGTACATAGAGTCATGACCCAGATTTTGTTCACATTTAAGGCTCTTGCTATTTCCCTTTTGTGTGACTAGGTATTTTGGAGTTTGGGAAACTGCTGCTTCCAAGGGACCTGTGAAGGAAAGAAGCAGAATTTAGACAAATCCCTATTGCTGTAGCCATAGTGAAAGGGCTTGAGACCCAAGCAGAACATAGCCACTTGTGCCCAGGACTTACCTGCTCCCAGGAGGCAGAGGGCCACATAGCAGAACAGCTGGGGGCTCATGGCCAAGCCTGAGCAGACCAGGAAATCTCTTTGCCCAGATTCTAGCTCTCAGTGGTAGGAAGACTAAGCTCTGATTCTCCACCGTCCCTATTGGTGTTTTGCCTGTGATGTCACATTCTTTGATTTTCCATTTTCAGGACTCCTCTAACATTTTCTCCTTTGTCATGACCTGCACTTATTCCTCTTGAAGCTGTGTCTGCAATTTCTAGACACAGTTTGAGTGGGGTTGCATGTTACCCCAAGAATACTGCCTGTCTCCCCATTTTTTCCCCCTGGATCCAGCCTCTTCCTCCCTTCGTCTTCCTACCAACCCTCTTCTCAGAGACAAGCTAGCTTTCCTTCTCAGGATCTCCTGTTTTCTCTACACAATAATGCAGGGCAATCCCACTCAAATATCTGCTTCTTGTAGGCCTGATTTAAACCCAGTGGGTCCCCTGCATATTTCAGTTGTGTGCAAGAGATTGACTGGGAGGGCTCACTAGGACCAGCTGCGTATCATTTAAAATGCCTGCATATAGAGTCAGGGAGGAGCAAAGCCCTGATGGTGAGTGCTGGAGGGAGAATAAACAGCAGCCCCTGCTCCCTGTGATGTTATTATCTCTTTGAGGAGGAGGGGCTATGCATAGAAGAAGAGACTTCAAGAGAATGACAAAGCACTCTGCCCTAGGAGCTAAAGTGATCATAGCCATAAAAGATGCTATGGAGGTTAGGGAAGATCTAAGTGGAACCAATTTTGCTGTCCTTGAGTTGTCTGCAGGTCACCCTCCCTCTGGGTGCTTAGTTTAAAACCCCATGTCTAGCCTGGCATTTCTCAACCTCTGCACTATCGACATTTTGTACTGGATCATTTTTTGTTGTGGGTTGCTGTCCTGTGCACTGTAGAATATTTAACAACATCCCTGGCTTCTACCCATTAGATGCCAGTAGCAAGCCTCCTTCCGTCCTTAGCTGAGACAATCAAATATCCCTTCGGGCAAGGGGGATGCAAAATCACCCCTGGCTGAGAACCACTGTCCCCTTTATTCCTCCCAACAGTTCTTCCCCTCCTCCACCAGCCTTCTTTCCACCCTGCCAGAAGGGCCTTTGATAGGGCCACAGCTCCTCCTAGTGGTGAACAAGGCGACGTAATCAGATCTCAGCGTTCTCCCTGCCCTAAACCCAGCCTGAGTGAGAACTCAGGTTAGCAATAACCAGGGGTCATTACTTACTAAACTTACTAACTCAGGTCAGTAAGATCAGGGGATGGGGACTGACAGGGGAGGTACCTGACTCACCAAAAACTGTTTAGTAACACTAACTGCCAATTACAGGTGAAACTCCTCCCGGTGACTCTCTTGTTTTTTACTGAACACCTACCTGTCAGCCACAGAAGTAGCACTGTAGGTACAGCAGGTGCAAAAATAGAAACGACCACTCCCCTCCTGAAACTTGAAGCATGCCCTATTTGTTTGCAGTCACTACGAGCCGCTTAGTACAAAATAGAGTGAGACAATATTTTCACTCTCATGATGTTTATGTTCTGCCAGAAGCAAAAAGAACATAGTCACAGATTACCTCTAGACTAGGAATATGAGCCTATTAAATGGAGATTAGGAAAATAATCAATATTTATACAGTTAAATACTTTCCTTTATATGGCTTCCCATTTCCTTCTCTATAAAACAGTAGGCTGAAATCGATAAGTTCCACCTTTGAAATGTATGAGCCTAACAGCTGAGCCCTTAGATGTTTACCGGGACAGAGGGCTTTAAAGACCAGTGTCCCCAGTACTGACCTAATTGCACCACACGGCTTACACATGAAGCTCTTCAAAGAAAGACAGGAAGGATGGTAGGTAGGAAGAGAAGGAAAGAAGGGAGGAAGGAAGGAAGAGAGGACAATTCTGCGTTCTATGGAATATTGTAGATGGAGCAGAAGTTGGAGATAAAGTCCAGAAGGAAGTCTGTTGTTCCTGTTTTGATAGAATCATTTTGTCGAACCCAAAAGAGAGATTTCTATAATTGTTCACAAGTCTCCTGGTTCAAGAACACAGAGGATCACCAACAGAGGGACAAGGCCCTTTTTGGCTTAACACCTGGTCTTCTGAAGTGATGGAAATGAAGTTCTGTGTCTTCTTTGACCTGATAAATACATTTCTCTCCCAGTTATTACCATCTCGGCAAGATCCTCAGGGAATCCTGGCATGTCAGGCTCCCTCTTCTTCCCACTGCAGGACCCTTAAAAGCTAACATCATAGCAGGGTGAATTGAGCTGAATTGATGCAGCACAAAGGCCCATCCCCAGAACCTCTCTCATGCTCCTCTCAGGAACAGTTCCCCTCCCTGCACCTGTCTGTGGGCTTCCACCCTCCCCACTTCAAGCTCCTCTCTGGTCTAATCCCATGCAGGTGCACAGGGTTCCTTCTAATTCCCACCCCTTGCCTAAAGGCTGGCAGTTCAGGCATTTTGCTGTAACAAAAATCCCTGCACATCAACGCAAAGTAAATTGTCTGTATGGAACCCCTAACTTGTCAACCATTGATTCCTTGCCTCTGCAAACCATATTTTCAGTGATGTAAATAAATCCAAACTTTCCCTTAACTTTCTCTCATGCAGAGAGTTCTCCCAGTCCTCTCTCAAGGGATCTTGACTCTAAGTAGGATCACAGCTCTGCCTTATGGCCAAAGGGTCAGAGATGCCAGGACTCAGTCCTGTAGTGGAGCAGGGGCAGCAGGGTGCTAGAAGTCTTAGAAATAGGGACATAGAGTGAGAGGGCTGTAACCCCTGCCCCCTCCCGTCTCAGGTTAAGTTCTCAATAGTGCCTAGTTCAAGAGCAAGCATGTTTGGGGCTCTCCAAATGCAGGCTTCAGATCTTTAGGAAGAAAGGGCCTCCAAATAGGCTGTTTGAGTAGTGACATCATCGTCTCCAGAGGAGCCCACAGCCTCAGAAGCAAATTTCAGAAGAGTGAAGGCGTTTTAGTCCCAGAGCAGACACAAGTCTAACCAGGACTTCTTCTCCCACTCAGCCCATAAGGTCTGACAAAGTATGAGGGCCTAAGGTCCACACCAGGAAGGAATCCATATGGCTTCAGTGACACCCCCAAGAGATTTTGAAACCCAGAAATAATATGCACAAGGGCAGAGACTGAAATACGACCACTGAATAGCTTCTCCATTATTGCTAACAATTTTGGAGGAAAAAGACAGACTTGCAGATTCTGAAAACAATGAAGTGTTTAGGTTTTCTCAACCAGAGATCATGTATGCTATATGTTTCAGTAAAATTTGTAAATGTGAGTGGTATTTTTGTTATCATAATTATTGGAGAGGTTCTAAACTTTGTGCAATGCACAGGAAAATCCCACTCAACACAGAAATGACCTGCACCAAATGTTATTGGAGCCCCTGGTTCATAAACACTGATGCAATAAAGATAACTGCAACTCACTAGTCCTGTATTTTGTAAGAATCTGTGGAGGGTCTATTCTCTCATTTAGGGAGGTAGGGGAGATAAGCCAGAACCAATAAAGCAAAAAATTAGAAGAAAAACTTCAAATGATTGAATTTAACATGACATGATAGCTTTTTGGGTTACTAGCATATGACTAGAGGCTTCAACCTTCCCTCTCCTCAGGCTGCTTCCATCTCAAATGCAAATACACTCAAGTGTTTCCCATCTTTAAGAAATATAGAAAGTGATTTCTGTGTTAGTAGACAGGATTGCTGTAGAACAACCTAAAACAACCAGAAAAGCTTATAAATATAAGATATATATTTGAAGTCACTGAGAGCTACCAAGGCAATAAGTACTTGAGGGACTGATATCCCAAAGAGAAAGGAATTAATGATAGATAAATCTGACAAACTGCCTTTTATTTAGAGTCATTTGCCAATTTAAAATGTGCAGCTAAGAAGGTGAGCAAAAAGAGGACACTGAAAGGATGAGAAGCTTAGAGGAATGTCCATCAACCTTACTGGTCTGGGAAACAATATTTGTGCTCAGTGGCCAACAAATAGGAGGAGCTCTTGGTAAAGACTCCAGGCCTTGAGCTTGAGGTAGGGCAGGTATTGACTGATAATCGGCTCAAGGGAACTTTGGGCAGCAATAGAAATGTGCTAGAATTGAATCATGGTAATGGTTGTAAATTTATTAAAACAATGAATTGTAGACTTGAAATGGGTGGATATCATGTTATATAGATTACACTTTAATGAAACTGCTAAAAAATACTCCAGACATTTACTTTCAAACCCAAATGACTGCAGGTTAGGGCCCAGGGAGCACAGCCATCACAAAGGCTAAAGCCCGGCTTCAATAAGGTAAACCGTCCCTACCACAATTCCCTAGCAGAAGCAAAAATGAATCCACTTGGGGGAAGATAAAATCACCTAGAACTCCATAAGTTTTCATATGCTATACTCAGTATTCAAACAGAAATTACCAGGTATGTGAAGGAAGAAAGATGACATGACCAAGAAGAGAAAACAGACAAAATAAACAGACCCAAAAGAGATACTGATATTACAATGAAATGAGGAGTCTGACTCCATTTTCTGATGTTTGACTGCTGACAGCTTTTAGGCCTCACCCCCTCATCTTCCCTTGTGCCCATTTCTGAACAACCTGATGAGAAAGCTTGGGTGCTACCTCTTTTGGCCCCGGCTAGGGATTCAAACCACAAAAGCCTCTGCCAGTGTGCAGGAACTCTCACCCCAACTTCACCCTCTAATCACAAAAAAAACCAGGCTGGTCTATTTTCCTTGTTCTCTCAATCCATTTTAGACCTGCATGAAAGGCTTTCCTTGCCTTATAAGTAATAAATCTCTCTTATATTTTTGGTGTGTGTTGTCTTCTCTCTCAACATCTAAAACAAACCTTGGGTGGAAGTACATCTGCTTCTGTGGGTGACCATAATATAGAGTTATAAGACAATGACTTGAAAATAGCTTTTATTAACATATTCAAAAAAGTAGATGATAAAATGGAGACTTTTAACAGAGTACTAAAACTATAGGAAAGATTTAAATTGAAATTGTAGAACTGAAATACACTAAATATCTGAAATTAAGAATTCAATATATGGGTTTAAAAGCAGAATAAATACAACTGAAAAGAATGAGAAAACTAGAAGATGAGTCAGGTGAAAAAACTCAAACTGAATCTTGAAGGGAAACAAAAGGATGGAAGACACAAAAGAAAATGTAACAATCAGGCCATTGTTATACATAGGTGGCTGGTTCTTAATCTAGGACCTTCTATGGAGCCTTAGAAAAAATTCACAAGACTTTACCCGTCATTTCTCATTCCCCATTCAGTGAAGCAACCTTCCCACTCCTGGGTTGGGTATGCATAAGTACCAGGCAGGTCACCCTTGTGTTTCATGCCAGAGCAATGGAGTAATTAGGAAGGAATCAGACACATGGCCCACATTTAAGATAAGGCATGATCAGTATGGAATGGGTCAATGTTTTAATGGAATTGTTCATCATAGCTGTGGCTAGAATCAGGGGTCGGACCAAGAGAATATCAGGTGTTGGACCAAGAGAATATCAGGTGTTACATAAGAAACATTTGATACAGTCCACTCCTTGCTATGCTTCCAGGAAGCCCAAATAGTTAGGTTTTCAAGGTGGTGGCCAGTTTTGATCTTTACTGCTGTAGAAGGTTTAGTGCAACATGCTAAATGCCTGCTGCTGTCACTGGTACCCAAAGACATAAGTGACCATCGTCTGTTCTCTCCACTATCAATTCTAGATTTCTTTCACTTTTTTTCAGCACTTCAGTGGTCTCAGTTGCTTATTTGATAGAGTGAGCCAGACCTTTAGCCCTGAAGGTTTTGAGCCCTTAGATGTTTTTACCTTGTCAACTCATGTTTGCTTCAATTATCAAATTATCATTATCACCAGCAATTGAAGCACCAAGAGATGCCTGATTTAATTCCATGAATTTCAGATATGTCCCTGCTCCCATTATGTAGCAGCAACTCTAGCAACTCTTGATAATCAAGATAAAATCATTACATGCTAGTTTCTCAGGAAGAAGAGCACCAGGGTCAAGCAGGTTCAGATTCATGAATCCTTATTCTGTCCTGTGGTGGAACCATTTCCCTCAGGAAGCAGGACCTTTTATCCAGCAGAGCCCAAGAATACAGGGATAGGAAGAACAAAATTGTAACTAGATCACTGGGAATGATGATGAGAAAGGTGTCAATCTCACTTCCACCTCTTAGCTTCTGGACTTATGGATTGGGTACACAGCAACATATTTCAGCCATTGATTCAATATATATATATATCCTAGCAAGTATCATCCCAGCAGAACAAGTATTATATCTGAGCTTGCACCTTAGCTGACTCTTTACCAGGTCATTTCTTCATTTTGTGATGCCAGATGCTTCTGAGTGATGCAGTATATGAACAAATAAAAGTGGCTCCCATGGTCATGAAACCATCATTTCATTTCCCTAGCTATAAAATGGGATCCCTTAATCTGAGGGAAGCTTGTGTGGAAATCAATGTCAGTAAATCAGTCATGTGTTAAGCTTATAGATGGTGGGGTTGGCACAAAAAGAAATGAGAAAATGAATTAATGTATTTATAACTATTATAATTTGCTCACATTTTCCCCATTTGTTGTTTGAGCTCATCCTGATTTATGAAGAAATCCATTCTTTTCTTTTTGAAGCCTTCTTCCTACCTCCCCTGCTTCAACTTTTCAAGAATACTAGGATCTTATTGGAAATTCAGGTAGTTATTATGGCTGCCACATGTCAAGATAAGAGTAATAAATTTATTCTGGCTTCTGCTTCTAGATGCCACTTGATTTTTGCTGCTGAATTCTGATCCTGCACTGCCAAACTTTAATCTGATGATTCTCTGGCTGTCTAGACTTCTGCTGGCCTTGAAGTGGTACCTGGACCCCATAATTATTCTTGTCTTAGCTAATTCTCTAAGTTAATTTCTCACATAGGCTTATCATTCCCCCAGCTTTATACTAGGCTGACAGGATTATCAGGTACTTCTGGCCTTGACCATAATCTACAATAGACTCATTGATATTTTGGCCCTCTGCTGAACTCGTTGCTTTTCTGAAGATTTTCCTCTGAGGAGCTTCATGTAAATACCTGAGTTTCTCTTCAGTAACCATCTCTCCATTCCATAAGTTAAAAAAATTTTTTTCAAAGTCACTAAAACAACAAAAATCCAACAAATTAAAGCAAAAGTGTGATAAAGAGAAGACATGCTTGGACAGCTATTTTCCCATCCTTA
This sequence comes from Myrmecophaga tridactyla, assembly GCA_004026745.1. Taxonomy (NCBI): domain Eukaryota; kingdom Metazoa; phylum Chordata; class Mammalia; order Pilosa; family Myrmecophagidae; genus Myrmecophaga; species Myrmecophaga tridactyla. Next base: position 1,529 of record PVIY010046052.1, on the reverse strand, counting down.
AAGCGAATAGTCACACATTTTGGTATCTGTAAAGATTCTGCAAATCCCCTGGCTCCTAGCCATTCCTGTACAAGATATATTGCCTTGACAATTTAATTACAGATATTTGTCTATTTTGAGAAAGCTGCAGTGACAAACCCAACCAGATGCCCTTCTCTTGGCAGGGAAGGTAGCTGAGGGAGAGTTAGAAACACAAAAATTTGTGCACAGGCTGGCAATGTCTCTGAAGGGCTGTGTCTTTGCTGCTGGCACAGAGATATACAGCTGAGTCCACCAGCTCTGTGAGCTGGATCTTCAGAGTGGAATATGATCCACAGGTCTTTCAGCTGAGAATTGATACTTGATCATCTCAAACTGCTCAGAAGGGTTATTATTATACAAGGGAATAAGAAACTTCATTTCTTCCCCAGGATCTGTCAGTATCAATTCAGGTATAAGTGACCAGAAATGAGGACACACCTCATCACCACTCCCTCTCTCATCTTTGTGACCTAGTGGCTCAAGGTCTGGCTGAGGTCAGGTTCAATGTATCCTGTGGAAAGAGAAAGAAGCCAAACACTAAGTTATAGAATGGTTTGAACTTCTTTAGGAAAGTCCAAGATGATAATTTTCTGAGTCCCAAGGACTCATCTGCTCCCAGGAGACAAAAAAAAGAGTCAGCATAGGAGCTTGGAATTCATGGCAGAATCAAATCAGGAAAATCTAGTTTAGGCCTCGGGTCATCAGAAACAGAGGAGGGGGGATTCTGAACTCCCATGACCCCTTAGGGCATGGTCTCGAAATGGTAGCAGTGTCTTTGTCAACAACCACAGTTCCTGGAGCACTCTCCACAGGATAGAGGATGGGGTATTTGTGATATGCAGACATGACACCCCAGTACACACTGGTCTCCTTAGCCTGTGGGGTCTGAGGGCCAAAAGAGCAATGCAGGAAAATACGAGGTTCAGGAAGGACAGACTCAGATATGAAGTCCTCCTCAGAATAGCCAAGAAGTCTTATTGCCTGTTGTGAGCTATTATTTAGAGACCTCAGATTCTGCAGCTGATAAGGCAGGACTTGAATATTTCAAGCCCAAGTAAGAGAAAGAAGGAAAAAAGAATCAAGCCTGAAAATGTTAAAGCTCAAGAGGAAGAGAGAAGCCATTGAGAGCTGAGATCCTGGAGATAAGGCAGCGAGAATGAGTTAGGGACTGATGATCAGAACCATTCTAAGTGACAGGAACTGACACAGCCACTTGATGAGGAAATGGGGTATTCTGAAAAAGACCCAAGCAGATTTGGAGCTAAGATCAGGGCTGAGATCCAGGGTCTAACTTGGATGCAAAGAGATGTCATAATGAGGTACATACTGGAAGGAGAATTGGTAGGACTGGTGTGGCCAGAGTTAAGTGTTTGCAGAAAGATTCCCCAGGGGCACAATCAGACTGGAAGATACTTGGAACAACTTAAGCCTGAAACTGTCTGTCCTTCATTCAGCTGCATGCAGGTACAGTCATGTTCAAGACAAAGCCAGTCAACAGGCTATTGGTG
>PVIY010046051.1:7903-18809 GCA_004026745.1 Myrmecophaga tridactyla | reverse complement strand
GGCTGTGCTACGTTGCATTCTCTCATTTAAGCACCAGCCAATTAAGCCAAACATCACTCATTGCAGCAGACACGCCTCCTAGCTGACTGCAGATGTAATTGGCAACAGATGAGGTTCATGTACCGTTGGCTTATGTCCGCAGCAACAAGACTAGGTATGCTCACCTGGCCAAGTTGACAACTGAATCTAACTAACACACTATATATACTATATATATATATGAAACAAAATTTCACTTCTCCCCACACACACACACACACACACACACACACTCAAAAAACAACCACGGAGGAGTGACATCATCAATATGGGATATAAAACATCCCCTGGAAAAGTCTCCCTTAAGAATCAACGAATAAGAGGACAAATCCTACTTGCTTGAAACTCTGAAGGATGAAAGAGACTGGAGAAGGATGCCACGAATGCTTAATCAAAGAAAAAGAAAAATAATCTATAAAATCAGGAAACTTTCATTCCTTATCTGCCCTTCCGGACCACTCCTCTTCAGTCATACAGGAGGCACATAAAGGCAGCATAGCCTAGGTCCCTCCTTACATAGATGCAGACTATAGAGTCACAGCAGTGAGGTAGAACCCCATGCATATCCAAGCACAGAGACCCAAGTCCGAGGCAAAACACAAGCAGCTGAGTGCCACATACAAAAGTGCCCGCAGGGAAAGCAAAAATAGAGACCATGGCACAATTGTTGGCAAGAGATGCACACACTCAATCTATTCTGTCTGCTGGACCACCTCAATGCAAAATTATCTTTCTGGATTTTCCCTGTCTGTCTTCCTGGGCAGGATACCCTAATGAGGATGAAACTGGAGTCTAAAAACTTCACAGAAAAAAATAAAGGAATAACTGAATTGCTGTAAAACAGGACTGGTCCCAGAACTGAAAAGTATAAAGAAAATGGGGCACTGGATGAGGGAGAGAATTAACAAATCATAGGAACTCGGGAGAAAATTCTGCACAAGAAAACCAGAACAGATCAAGATTCCTGAATAAGGAACAGAGGAAAGGAAGCTTTCTCCTGGAGGTGAAACAATTGCCAAAAACTGCAATCTTAAAAATTCTACTGCATATCTAGGGCAAGGTTCAGGTGAAGAAGAGCTGAGAAAATCTGAACTACTCTATCCGGCTACTCTAAAGTTTCAGAATAAGTTGACCAAGCATCAAAGAAGAGCCTTAACATAAAGCCAATTGACAATAAAACCTTAGGCAAGAAGGCGAAATTAACCTTCAGAGTTAAGACATCAAAATAATCAGATGCCCAGACGTCAGCAAAAAATTGCAAACCATACTAAGAAAAAGGAAGATATGGCTCAGTCAAGAGAACATATTAAAACTTCAGAGGGGACAGAATTTGGAACAAGTAATTAAAGAAGTTCTAAACAAAGCTCCTGAATCAAATTAAGAAGATGAAGGAAAATATACAGAGCTAAACAGTATTAAGAAGAGAAAGTATGTCTCTAGCTCCTTTTCTCCACCTTTCTCCTCCCCCTTCCTTCTCCCTCTCCCCTCTCCCTCTTCTTTCTCTCAGCTCCCTAACATTAAAGAGAAAATGCTGCTATATGTGTCTTCCAGGCCTGGGATACCGACTTTAGGCTATAACAAAAACAACAAAAAGCTATATGTGTCATTGCCTCAGCAGATGGCCCACCTAGTCCAAGCAACAGTACCTCCAGCAGCAGCAGTGGGAGCAATGGAAACGATCAGCTGAACAAAACCAATCTATACATCCAGAGATTGCAGCCCCACACTAAAAACCAAGACCTTGTCAAGGTGTATCAACCATATGGCAAGATTGTCTCCAGTAAGGCCATGCTGGACAGGACCACAAACAAATGCAAAGGCTATGGCTTTGTGGACTTGACAGTCCTCCAGCAGCACAGAAAGCTATAACGGCACTGAAAGCCAGTGGTATACAGGCACAGATGGCAAAGCAACAGGAGCAGGACCCCACAAATTTATACATCTCAAACCTCCCACTATCAACAGATGAGCAGGAACTGCAGGGGATGCTGAAGCCCTCTGGCCAGGTTATCTCCACCTGAATCCTTTGAGACATCAGTGGGACAAGCAGAGGGGCTGGCTTTGCAAGGATGGAATCCACAAAAGAAGTATGAAGCTATCATCACCCATTTTAATGAAAAATGTATTAAGACACCCCTTGGAGTACCAGCCCCATCTGATTCCTTGCTTTGCAAATTTTCTGATGGTGGGCCAAAGAATAAAGGAGAATTTGTACAAAATGGATGGACCTGGCCAAGGAACAGAGATATGGTGGTATGGCCTTGACCTATGACCCTACCACAGCACTTAAGAATGGGTTTTACCCAACCCCTTTTAACATCACCCCCAACAGGATGCTCGCTCAGTCTGCACTGTCCCCATATCTTCCATCTCCTGTGTCTTCATATCAGAGAGTGGCTCAGACATCTCCTCTATAAGTACCTAACCCGGCTTGGATGCACCACCAGTCATACCTCTTGCAGCCTTCAGGCTCAGTTCTGACACCAGGGGTGGACCACCCTATTTCTCTCCAGCCTGCCTCCATGATGGGACCCCTTACCCAGCAACTGGGCCACCTCTCCCTCAGTAGCATGGGCACGTATATGCCACCAGCTGCAGCTCTGCAAGGAGCTTATATTTCCACATACAACCCTGTGCCTTCTTCCGATGTTTCAGCTGAGGAGAGCAGTGGCCAACAGAATCAAGTGACAGTGGATAATTCCTTAGACCATGGGGTCTATTCTTTCCAGTTCAACAAGTAACAGTGGCAAAGCCTGCCTATTTCACCTTTTTACACTTTTTAATTTTGTGAGTTTCTTTTTTGAATGAAATTTCATATGGAATTTTTGAGGGAATGGGCAAGGAACAAGGTAGAACATTAAAACAGGCAATGTGGAATTAGCTTTTCCTCCTTCTGCCCTGCCACATCCTGGAGAAAAGATTAAACTTTGGCTTTAGGAAGTTGAGATGTGACGTAGGCTCATTAAAGAGACAAATCTATAGTCTTTGGAAGCCGCTTTTGAGTCAAATTTGGATGAAGGTTAGGTCCTCCTTGGAAAGTTCCAGAAGGATGAACTTAATGACTTCTAACCCTTCTCACTGCTGAGACCAGCACCATCTGAGGAAGTACCTTCCCCAGCTATAGGAAGTACCTGCTTTCTTGCCTCCTGAAGGTTCTGCTTCTCTGCCTGGGTCCCTTGGCCGGGGACCTCTTCTCTATTGCACATTGCTACGCTCAGAGCCTTCACCGCTGTGACCTTGTTGAATCCTCTTAGGTTCTTTCCCCAGTGTAAAAAACAGCAGCATTACCTAGCAACTAGTGTTTCTTAGCTGGGGGCAATTTTGTCCACAATAGACATATGGCAATATCTGGAGATGTTTTTGATTGTCATACCTGGGGCAGTGCTACTGGCTTCTAGTGGATAGACCAGGGATGCTTCTAAAGGTCCTACTGTGCATACAATGGCCTCCCTCCACACATAACAAAGAATTATCTGATCCAAAAAATGCCAGTAGAGCTGAGGTTGAAAAACTTTGGAATGAACAGTGTTATCTCTGCCTCCATTGGATAATAGGACTTGGTAGACTCCCCACCCCCACCTTGGACACACAATGCTTTTTTTTGGGGGGGGAGGGGTGCATGGTCTGGGAATCAAACCCAGGTCTTCCACATGGAAGGCAAGCAGCACTCTACCACTGAACACTCGTGCACCCCTGACACACGGTGCATTTTGACACTCATGCATCGAGTTGGGAGAGAAAGAACTTGGGACCTTGAATTCTCCCCAGGTTTTGACTTTTCACACCCCTGCACACAGCAAAAGCTGACCTTGAAAGTCTTTTGGCCGTGTGTATACCTGCCTAAGGCCCACACATATTCAGAGGGATTGAGGCTGCTCTGTGCCTCTACTGTGCAGGAGTGGGAAAGGACAAAGCTCTCCATAACTGTCCAGAATGACCTGCCCTGTCCTAGTGTGTGAGTTCCTTTCCCAGGGAGCCAGGGCATCAGAAATAATATTCCTTCTTGTGGAAGGACAATAGGGAGCTAGGATAGAAAAGGACAATAAATCCCATCTGATTATTTGCAAGGTCCTTAAAAACAAGTCTGTATCTTGCTCTTAACTTAGTCTCCTTCTGTAAGACCTGACTATATACATGGAGATAGATGGGTAGAAAGCCTTAGCTTTCTAGGAGTTATGATCCTGCACCTGTCTTCTCTCAGGAACTTCCTTACCCACTGAAAGAGGAATTCTGCTCTCCTTCACTTTGAGGTCAGGTACCTTTCCACCAGACAATCAGGATAGAAAGCCAAATACTGGCTAATGGAGAAACAGGTGTTCATTAGACTGGCTGCAAGGAGGGTAATGAGATGGTATAGGAAAATGTAGCTGTAGTATCAAGTTGTTGCTTTTAGAATTGGGTCCAGCTTTCCCTCCTCTACTACTGCCCACGCCAGAATTGCGTCCCAATGCTTCCTCCCCATAGACTGTCCCTTTGTACATTCTGGGGTAAGAGATTGGGAGACAGTGGGTAGGATATAAAGTAAATGAAAAAATTGCCAGTATTATGTTTCTTATGGGTGCTTCTAACCTCAGAATGGGCTTATCCAATGGACAACAGCCTAAACCCAGTAACTTTCCAGAAGGGTTTGGCTGGGCAGGTAGCTCTTTTTCCTGAGCCTCCATTCCTCAGTCAATCCTTAGTTGCTATGATAGTTGCTATGATAGGAGGTTTAATACAGTGGGGGCCTTTCACATATAGAAACTGCTGTTAATGTTACTACTGCCCCTGGAACTCCTGATTCTGTCTACTTCTCTGTATTTAAAAAAATTTTAAATGGCAAAAAAAAAAAAAAAGATGAGGACAAAGTGTGAGTTTAAAGAAGAATTTAAAAGTTTAAAAACAAATATGGCAATTATGTGGATGAAAGGTATGATAATGGAGATTAAAAATACACATACAACATACAACAGGAGGCATACATCAGCAGATTTGAACAAGCAAAAGAAAGAATCATTGAACTAGAAGACAGGACAATTGAAATCATATAGTCAAAAGAACAGATAGAGAAAAGAATAGGAAAAATTGAGCAGTGTCTCAGGGATTTGAATGATAGCATGAAGCATATAAACATATATTATAGATGTTCCAGAAGAAGAAGAGAAGGGAAAAGGAAGACTATTTGAGGAAGTAATAGCCCAAAATTTCCCAATTCTTATGAAAGACATAAACATACATGTCAAGAAGTACAATGTACTCCAAACAGAATAAAACTTAATAGACCTACTCCAAGACACATACTAATCAGAATGGTTAAATGCCAAAGATAAAGAGAGAATTCTGAAAGCAGCAAGAGAAAAGCAACTCATCACATACAAGGGACCCACAAAAAAACTAAATGCTGATTTCTCATCAGAAACCATGGAAATGAGAAGGTACTGGGATGATATATTTAAGTACTGAAAAAGAAAAACTGCCAGCCAAGAATTCTTTAGCTGGCAAAACTGCCCTTCAAAAATTAGGGAGAATTTAAACTTCCTCATTTGGAGAAGGCCTCATTTTCTCATAAGCAGTGAGGACAACAAAATAAATAGGCTGAACCCTCAGTCTTGGGATTTGTTCATACAAAACCTATCCCCGCAAAGGATAGGCTGAGCCTACTTAAAATTAGGCCTAAGAGTCACCCCCAGAGAACCTCTTTTGTTGCTCAGATGTGGCCTATCTCTCAGCCAATATGGCAAGCAAACTCACAGCCTTCTCTCTCACTACGTGAGACATGACTCCCAGTGGTGTAAACCTCCCTGGCAATGTGGGACAGAAATCATAGAATGAGCTAGAACTCAGCATCAAGGGATTGAGAAAACCTTCTTGACTGAAAGGGGGAAGAAAGAAATGAGACAAAATAAATGTGCCAGTGGCTGAGAGATTTCAAATAGAGTCGAGAGGTTATCCTGGAGGTTATTCTTACACATTATATAGATAACCCTTTTTCAGTTTAAGGTATATTAGAGAGGCTAGAGGACAGTGCCTGAAACTGTAGAGCTGTGTTCCAGTAGCCATGTTTCTTTAAGATAATTGTATAATGATATAGCTTTCGCAAAGTTACTGTGTGATTGTAAAAACCTTGTGTCTGATGCTCCTTTTATCTATGGTATGGACAGATGAGTAAAAAATATGGATTAAAAATAAATAATAGGGTGGGCCACGGTGGCTCAGCAGGTAAGGACGCTTGCCTGCCATGCCAGAGGACCCGGGTTTGATTCCCCGATGCCTGCCCATGTACAAAAAAAAAAAAAAAAAGTTTAACTTAAAAAATAAATAAATAAATAAATAATAGGAGGAACAAATGTTAAACTAAATTAGGTAGAGGGAAATAGTAGTGGTCAATGAGAGGGAGGGGTAAGGGGCAAGGTAGTATGAGTTCTTTTTATTTTTTTTCCTGGAGTGATATAAATGTTCTGAGAAATGATCATGGTGATGAATATACAAGTATGTGATGATATTGTGAGCCATTGATTGCACACCAAGTCTGGAATGTTCATACGTTAAGAATGTTCGTGTTGTATGTTGATTGGTATTATTAATAAAAAAAATTTTTTAATTATGGAGAATTTAAAATACTCACAGATAGACAGAAACAGAGTTCATCAAGAAAAGATGTGCCCTACAAGAATTACTATAGGGAGTTCTGCAGATTGAAAGGAAAAGACAGGAAAGAGTGGCTTGGAATGCTGTGAAGAAATATCTTCAGTAAAGGAACTAGAAGGGAAACAGAAAACCCAATAGTGATGTATCCTCAATATACCAACTCTGCTCTTTAATTCCTATATGAGTCATAATACAATTGAACGGGAAAATTTTTTCCATATTTCCTGATAATGGACACACAAGATATAAAGAGGTAATGTGGGACAAAAACAACATAAAGAGGGGAAACAGAAGGATATGTATGGGAGAAGAGAAAGTGTGTGCTATTGAAGCTAAGTGCTACCTTTTCAAATTAGTAAATTATAGACATAGATTGTGTAAAACAAACCTGAGGGTAACCACAAATGAAGTACTTTTGAAATAAACAGAAACAGAAATGAGTAAGGGATCAATCATATACAACATAAAAGATCAATTATACAAAAAGGAGGTTGCAATAAAGGAAAGATTTTTTTTTAAGATATATAAAAATCAAATGACAAAATGGCTGAAACAAGTGCTGGCTTTATAATAATAACACTGAATGTTAATGGATTGAGCCCCCACACCTATCAAAAGACACAGATTGGCAGAATGGATAAAAAAGCATAATCCAACTATATGTTGTTTCCAAGAGACTCAAGTAGATCCAAAGACACAAATATGTTGAAAGTGAAAGGGTGGAAAAAGATATCCCATGCAAATAATAACCAAAAAAATAGCTACACTAATATCGTACAGAATAGATGTTAAGTTAAAAACTATTACAAGAGACTAAGAAGGACACTATATTTCAATCTACTAAAAAGAAATAACAAGCATAAATATTTATGCACCTAACCAAAGTGCCCCAAAATACATGCGGCAAACACTGGCAAAACTGAAGTGAGAAATAGACACCTCTACAATAAAAATTGGAGACTGAAATATACCACTCTCATCAACAGATAGGACATCTAGACAGAAAATAAATAAGGAACAGAGATCTTGAATAATATGATACATGAATTAGACCTAACAGACATATACAGAACATTATATCCCAAAACAGCAGGTATATACTCTTCTTAAGTACACATGGATTGTTCTCCAGGATAGACCACATGTTGGATCACAAAACAAGTTTCAATGAATTTTAAAAGTCTGAAGTAATACAAAGCTTCTTCTATTTGAATCATTATTTATATTATTATCTTCTCTGATCATAATGGAATGAAGTTGGAAATCAACAAAGGCAGAGAACTGGAAAATCCATAAATATATAGAAGTTAAACAACACGCTTTTAAACAATCAATGGGTCAAAGAAGAAATTACAAGGAAAAATAATAAATATCTTTAATGAAAATGAGAATACAACATTTGAAAACTCACGAAATGCAGCAATGACAGTGCTGAGAGGGAAATGTATAGCCCTGAACATCTCATTGAGAGAGAAGAAAAATAAAATCAAAGACCTAATTGCACAACTGGAGGTATTAGAAAAAGAACAGCAAACTAAACCCAAAACAAGCAGAAGGAAAAGAATAGCAAAGTTTATAGCAGAAATAAATGCAATAGAAAATAACAAAAAAGAGAGCATTAACAAAACCAAAAGTTGGTTCCTTGAAAATGAAAAGATCAATAAAATTGACAAATGCTCAGGTAGAATGACAAAAAAAGATGGAAGATGCAAATAAATAAAATCAGAAATAAGAGGGAGGCCATTACTACTGACCCCCCCCAAAATAATTATAATAAAAAAGCGCATAAGACAATACTATGAACAAGTGTATGCCAACAAACTTGACAACCTAGATGAAATGGACAAATTCCTAGAAACACACGAACAATCTACACTGACCCTAGAAGAAACAGGAGATCTCAACAGACCAGTTATAAGTAAAGAGAGTGAATCAGTCATCAAAAATCTCCCAACAAAGAAAAGCCTAGGACCAGACTGATTTCACAAATGAACTCCCCCAAACATTACAAGAAGTAGTGCTAAAACTCTTCCAAAAATTTGAACAAGAAGGAACATTACCTAACTCATTCTATGAGGCCAATATCACCCTCATACCAAAATCAGATAACAATATCACAAGAAAAGAAAATTACAGACCAATTCCTTTTATGACTATAGATGCAAAAATCCTCAACAAAATACTAGCAAATTGAATCCAACAGCACATTTAAATATTTATACACTATGATCAACTGGATTTTATCTCAGGTATTCAGGTGGTTCAACATAAGAAAATCAATTAATGTAATATGCCACATTAACAAAATGAAGGGGGGAAAAACACATGTTCATCTCCACTGATGCAAAAAAAAAGGCATTTGACAAAATCCAGCATCCTTTCTTGAAAAAAAAAAACACTTAGAAAAATAGGAATAGAAGGAAATGTCCTCAACATAATAAAGAGCATATATGAAAAACCCACAGCTAACATCATACTCAATGGTGAAAGACTGAAAGCTTTTCCATTGAGATAAGGAACAGGACAAGGATGCCCACTGTCACCACTGTTATTCGACGTTGTACTGGAAGTTTTAGCCAGAGTAGTTAGGCCAGAAAAAGAAATAAAAGGTATCCAGGTTGGAAAGAAAGAAGTAAAACTTTCCCTATTCACAGATGACATGACTATATGTAGAAAGTCCCGAAAAATCTACAACAAAGGTAATAGTGCAAATAAATGAATACAGCAAAGTGGCATGGTACCAGATTAATGTGCAAAAATCAGTAGTGTTTTTGTACACTAGGTAATTTAGCAATCTGAGGAGGAAATCACGAAAAAAAAAACTCATTTACAATAGCAACTAAAAGAATCAGCAATAAATTAACCAAGGCTGTAAAGGACTCATACATGGAAAACTACAAAACTTTGCTAAAAGAAATTTTTAAAAGATCTTAATAAACAGAAGCACATTTCATGCTCATGGATTGGAAGACTAAATATTATTATGATATCAATTCTGCCAAAAATGATACACAGATTCAACACAATCCCAATTAAAATTCCAGCAGCCTACTTTGCAGAAATAGAAAAACAAATTATTAAATTTCTTTGGAAGGCAAGGGGCCCCAAATAGTCAAAATCATCTTGAAAACAAAGAAAAAAATAGGAGGACTCACACTTCCTGACTTTAGAATTTATTACAAAGCTACTGTGGTTAAAACATCATGGTACTGGCACAAGGATAGATATATAGACCAATGGAATTGAATTGAGAGTTCAGAAATAGGCCCCCAGATCTATGGCCAATTGATTTTTTATAAGGCTGCCAAGTCCACTCAAGTGGGAAAGAATAGTCTCTTCAACAAATGGTGCTGGGAGAACAGGGTATTATATGCAAAAAAAAAGGAGAAACCCTATCACACCATTCACAAAAATTAAAACTGGATCAAACACTGAAATATAAGAACACCTAGATAACATAAAAATCCTAGAAGAAAATGTAGGGAAGCATCTTCAGGATCTTACATTAGGCAATGTTTCTTAGACTTTACACCCAGAGCACAAGCAACAAAAGAAAAAATAGATAAATGGAATCTCATCAAAATTAAAAACTTTTGTGCACCAAAGGACTTTATTATGAAAGTGAAAAGACAACCTATTCAATGAGAGAAAATATTTGGAAACCACCTATCCAATAAGGGTTTAATATCCAGACTATATAAAGAAATCCTACACCCTACCCCATATTACTGATAGCCCCTTTCAACATGAAAAAATCAGAATGACCATAGCCCAAATACCCCTAAAGAGTGGGAGAAAGACCAGAGGTGATTGTGGAGTTATACAGTGAAGGTAGGGTTTAACAAATGAGTGTGACTGCTGAATCATTATATTGATAATTCTTTTAGTTTTCAGTATCTAAGAGCAGCTAGAAGTAAAAACCTAAAATTTTAAAACCCATACCAAACTCTGAAATCTGTTCTACAACTAATTGTTATGCTGTGCTTTGAAAATTATTGGGTTTTTTTTTGTATATATGTTATTTTTCACATACAAAAATAAGTCGATTGTGATGATAAAAAAAATATATTTATTCCTTCTAGCCTCCAATGTTCTGGAGAAGCTAGAAGGAATAATCTGAGATGATGGTATGGTAGCCTATGACAAACTCTGGGATCTGTCCTGTAACTTACTTGTTGAAGAGTACTTTGAAAACTATTGCTTTTTTCTTTCTTTCTTTCTTCTTTTTTTTTTTTTTTTT